>JARDXD010001662.1:0-64882 GCA_029218145.1 Aphanocladium album
GGCGGGCGGCGGTCAGGCAGCGTTGCGCACCCGCCCGCCGTCACCACCACCACCACCACCAACCACCAGAGGCGTCCAGTTTAACTGCTACAGGCAGCGGGTAGCTGCAGATTGTCAACGACTCGTCGTGCGGTCCACGCCTGCAGCCTCCCACGCCGCAAGACGACTCATGCATCTTGAGCCTCCTCCTCCACCTCGAGCCGCAGTAGCCCAGGCCCAGTTCAGAACCTCGTTCTCGCTCTCATTGACCCGTCCGTCCCATGTCTTGCTCTCTCCAATTGAACACGTATTCAATTCAATTATGTAATTAATATCAGCAATATTATCACCGTCGTAATAACGCACCTTGTAAACGGCCGCGCCTCTCTTCCTGCGGCATTCCCGATTACCTGTGCTCCTCTGCGTCACCGAGAGACGGACCGCGGTTACTCGTGCACCTATGGAGCTGACGACCTTTGTTACGCTGCGCGCGCTCTCGTCTCCACGGGGGATTTTTGAGGCTCCTTCGGCGTGTCCATGGCACGCTCTGATCGCCAAGTAGCCGGTTCCCACTCCCCTGTCCATGAGCATTCTTTCTCACTGATCCGATGGACCGGCCCATTGACAATAGGACGAGTTTCATGATCGCCCCGTCTCAACCGTGGCCCTTGCCGAGAAACATGCAGCGGTTCGCGAGCAACGAAAAAAAAAAAGCTTAACCACCCTGCACCCACTATTCTCTTGCCAAATGTCAATGCATGCATACACTCACACAAAGGAAACTGGGTTGCTTGCACTGTGGCGTCTATGCTGGCCCGCCCACCAGGAACAGTCGTACGACGTCCCTTCGGTCATGCCGGGCACGCGGGCATCGCCCTCTCACATCCCACCGGCATCTTCGCGAAGGCCGCCGCCCAAAGTGAATCTGCTCGCTTACACGTAATGATATTTTGGTGACGCGTGTTATGGCAATTGAGATTCCGGTCCAGGGAGATTCCTTTTCCATGGAAAGCTTAACACTGGCGCAGTTGCCGATGCTGCTTACCAGTACAAACGGGGTTTCAACAACGGAAAAAGAAGTCCGGATATTGCGGCT
Organism: Aphanocladium album; assembly: GCA_029218145.1. NCBI lineage: Eukaryota > Fungi > Ascomycota > Sordariomycetes > Hypocreales > Aphanocladium > Aphanocladium album. Next base: position 1,076 of record JARDXD010001662.1, read on the forward strand.
CCATTTACATCCTTGACCTGGTCACAAAAAAACGCGGAAAACAGGCAAATGTTCCGCAGCTATTGTTTGCTTTACAAGGCCCAAGTCGTGGATCGTCTGATTTCCAACTCGACGCCTGTCTGGCTGATGAATTTCTTTACTAGCCCTCGCAGTGCCCGCGTGCTCGCTCGCCAAAAATTGTTTGCTGGTTCAAACCATCTGCCACGCGACCACGCAAATCAGTGACGACATTACCCGTCTGCAAATGCAAGGACAAAAAAAAGGCAAATCCCTGCAAGCGCCAGCTTTTCTAAATCCATTCTTGCAAACTGGCACTAGCAAACCCGGCGTCAATCCCTCAGCCCACGGCATGCCCTCCATAGGCAATGATGTGCAGCATGGTTAGAGCCTGCCTGCAGCGATCCGTGGGCCGTTGTGAGATTTATCTTCAAGCCCGTCATCGCACGCATCGAGATGAAGATATTCCAATCTCTTCTGCTTCTCATGTCGTGGAAACAACACAATTGCGATTCCTTTTGCACCATCTCCAATGTACGACAAGTTCCACTCAATCAACGGTAGGTAGCGGGTTGTGTTTTTTTAGACGTCGGATATTTTAGCCATTGATAGTCCCTTGCCCCAATCCAACCCTCGTCGTGACATCCACCTGTGCTGGCTGCGCTAGCTTCGGCTCCTTGCTTGTCTATTTCGGACCTTGGATCGCATCCGGTCAAGTCTGGGTGCCTGTGCCCTTCCTCTCCTTAATCTCGGCTCCGAATTCCATGACGATATTACTACAAGATCGGGCCGTCGAAGAAAAAAGTCGGGGTCCCCTGCCCAGCAGAATCAGGGCACGCTACCGGACGCTATAACTCGAGGTGTAAATTAACGTTGCCCAGCCGGCGTGCGCCGCTCGCTCACCACTGTCCAGGAAAGGATAGGGAAAGCCACCGTCTTACGTTCAAGGGCTCCTACTCCGGGCATAATGCCTCATGCGGCCTTGCTAGTTCACTTATTAGTACTGTGTAATAAATAGTACTGCCGAGTTCCGCTCCTCTGTCGTCTCCGCCTCGACTGCAACACTACAAGATTATCCTCCTCCAGCGTCACATCGGACCTCAGTCCCCTGCCCTGCCTGTTTGTTCCATCCCTTCCGTTTTGCTTTCACCTTTCGCATGCTTGTCGCTGGCCCTTCACACCACCACCAAAGAAAAAGCGCGGTCCACCCAAAGCCCATCGCTAGTCCATGCTGGTTAGAGGTATGGATGGTCATGGCATAGCGCAGATGGATGTTTAAGCTCGTTTCTTGCTCGTTCCCACCTTGGCTGCGACCCTACGCTATATTCGTCCTCTCCGCTCACTCCTGCTTCGTAGACTATCCACACACAAACTTCAAATGAATGATGCCCATTCAAACATTTGCGGAGCTCCGTTCGGGCACCATCCCTATAACGAGAAGTCCTACCCGTTGGCAGGGAGGGTCCCCCCCTGCCAGGCGCTACTGTGTGCTGACCACTACACCAGAGCGCTCATATCTGCCTGTCCGTTATGGCACATGAATCCGTCCTGCAAGCTATGCGCTAGCTACAGCTGGCAGATGTGAGGGTAAACATGCAAGATTCGCGTTCTTCTGGCAAGGTTGGGCATAGTCAATGCAACCACACCACATTCATCGCGCTGATCGTGATCCGTCTGCTTGCAGGGTTGACTTGTTCCGTGACTGCGTAAAAGTTCATTTCAACATGACATTTCTTTTTCATGCTGCAGCCAGTGACTCTGAGATATCGTCCGAATATCTCAATGCCACCTGTCCCCATTGAATTAGTGCTAGAATACGGTCTCCAATCACATCTCCGTTCGAGAAGCTGTGTCTGGCACCACCTGCTAGCTGACGCTTAAAGAAAAGCGTGCTCCGCTTGCTTTGGGGCCTTTATATGCAAGCCCAGATATTATTGAAGAAACCTGTTAGTCACATTCTTGCCACAATAGAATGTTCTATGCTGCAATGCAATGCAGACGTTTGTACGAGGCCTGTTTCCCACCTTTTGCGCAGATAATTTTCGCAAAATTGGTCCGGGCATGATCGTCGGCCGCTGCACCCTGGAAAAGCAAAGAAAAGGAAGTTGCTGTGAGTGGCGGGCGGCGATGATGCTTGCTAGGCATGCATGGTGTGCACATGTCGCAGACCGTGAGCCAGTAGCATCGCACCATCGCTACGTCACAACGAAGCATTTCATCTAGAAGAGGTGTGGCAGCCACACAGAAATGTGCAGGCCCAAGCCAATGAGCATCTCTCACGCACCCTCCCCCATTTTTAGAGCTGGTGGCACCGCCAAAAGGAAAGCCCTGCGACGCCTGCAGCTTGCGAAAAGTAACTGCCAAACTAACTCTCGGTCCGCGCTCGCACACACTCGCAATAGCTGCACGCTCGAGAGAAATGCAACGGTCTCAGTTCAGTACTTGAAGTATCAATTGCAACACTTGTCGCCACGCACGTATGATTTGGATATGCTGCCCTGAAAGTTCGTAGCAGAGACGGTGGCGGCGATAGTTACATCGGATGCAACACACATTCATAAAATGCCTTGCCTGTCAATCTTTCTACGAATGCATGTGCAAGAACCTTTTTTTTTCTGCCTAACCAATCATATTCTGAATAGGCTTCATTCGCATAGTTCTTTCAAATTAACTTGCAATACGTCCCACAACACTGAAGAATTATCGTTTCGGCTTGCTCAAGACTTGCAATTGACAACTGGTTACTACTGACGGATAGGCGGGAACACGCCACACCGTTGTCATGTGTGGTTGGAAAACCTAATCAGACGCCTCTTCGAATTGTTTATATACGATTCCCCATTTTCAGCTGAACGTTTCATGCGGCGAAAGTAGAATTCTACTCCGTAGTAACTTCTAGTCAAGGTTTCCGACAGACAGCTCGGACCGACACTCCAGGGACGGGAAGCCCGCAGTGATCCCCACCGTTCCCCGGAGGGCTTGTTTTAGATCAGGTAGAAAGGTGAGAGGGAGGGAGAAGGAGAAAACCCTGACTCTTACTGGCGCTGCCACGCATCAACCGTCAGCTCGTCGGGCCCGTCTCATTCGCGCTGGGCCGAGATTGGTTTGAGATTTGGGGTGGCAAATGACTTGCATCCTTACCAACGGGAAGAAAAAAAGGTCTTCAACCCTTGACCATGCATGGATGACATCGACGTGCATTCAGATGCAATTAACGCAGGTCTCTATTTCGCACCCGCTTAATATTTCCCCTTTGCAACGCATCTACAGTATTATTCGTTTTCAATCCGTGTCAATCAATCAAGTAATGGCCAAAACCAAGGAAATTGAGCGGCGGGCCAACGCTATTCCTTTGCAAACAAGGACAGTTTTTGTGGCTGACGCTATTCGGCGGCCCAGCGCTGGGCTGAAGAAACGCCACCGCACACCTAAAAAAAGACTGGTGGCTCGAATTGAGGCTCCTTGGCTCCCTACTCAGCGCAACTAGCGGCCACTCCGGTCTGGACCCTTTGCGGCGACGTTGTGTGGGAACACACCAACCACGCAGCCTGATGGAGAGACCACTTGTAAGAAAAGATGAAGGAAACATACTGGGCAACAAAGCCGCTAGCTTGAGTCATGCGAGTTAGGCATGGAGAAAGAGATACTGATCACATTTTCGGCTCCGAAGTCTTGGCAGCGGCGTAGTAGACCGTATCCAGTGTAGTTCTGCTTGATGGCTACAGCTACCAGTGATTGATGCAGTGGGCTGCGGCATTGCAGAATCGGTTACAAAAATATATGCCGGCATATCTGGAAGTTTAATACCGCATCATGATCAATTGCCACTATATGCGGTAATTATACGACGAAAAGCATCAGGGCGAGCCAATAGGCAATGGCTTACAGACCCAAGGTTTCTGCGCAAAACCACAAACTCATGCCCTCATTTCACAGCGCATCGCATATGGCGGCCACTTCCTCCAGCGAATCGACCACGTAGTCCGGCTTCAGCTCCTCGCACGCCTTGGCATCGCCATAGCCGAAGCGGCACCAGCAGGATTTCGCGCCAATGTTGCGCGCAAACTGCACGTCGGCCACCGTGTCGCCCACCTCGAGCACCTTGCCCGCGTCCAAGCCGCCCGGCACGCCGCCGTACCACCTTGCCTGGACCGCCGGCAGCAGCACGGCCGTGTAGCTCGACGGGTCCGGCTTGCGCGTCGCGCCGGGCGTGCTGTCGCCCACGATGAGCTCGCGCGGCACGCAGTCGGCCAGGCCGCCGCGCTCCAGGGCCGTCACGACAGCCGCGACGCCCTTGTTGCTCACAATGGCCACGGGGATCTCGCGCCGCGCGAGGTGCCGCAGCAGCGCCTCGGCGCCTGGGAACGGCTTGATCAGGGCCTGCCCGTCGGTCGCGTACACCTCGCGGTACTTGGCCGTCCACCGCGCCTCCGTCTCCTGGTCAAAGGGGACGCCGACCGAGGCTGTCAGCGCGCGGAACGTGTCGGACAGCCCTGTGCCGGACGAGATGTACCGCTGCACTTCCGATTCGGAGGGCGTTTGCGTCGGCGAGAGCGCGTCAAACGTGAGCTTGATGCTGTGCGAAATGGACTCGTGCGTGTCGAAGAGTGTGCCGTCAAAATCGAAGATGACGAGAGACGCCATTATGTTTTAGTTGCCTCTGTGAGAACCTCTTGGAAGTGAGAGAAGAATGTGTTTCTTTTGATGTGCAGCTCAGCGTGTCTAGCTGAACTGGTAGTACACTGGACGTTGAAAGAAGGTGAGACTCACGATCATGATTTGCGAAACCGCTCCACTTGAAAAGCCCGCCTCGTCGTTCCACTCTACGGCTTAGAACATTTCTCCATCTTGCGCTGCAAGAAGCAAGCAACTTGTAACTCACTCATTGCAACCAACAATTCATCATCGTAATTTCATACAGTAATTTTCCGTCGCCTCTCACACAATGCCACAATTCAGCCGCATCAAAGCATGCTCCCAGGTAGCACCACCCGGGCCGAGGTGTCGGATCCGAAAAAGCCAAGCGACGACCCGCAGTGGCTGTCAAAATCTTCCCGCTCACACACAGAGCGCTAGCGAGCTTGCACCCCAACCTGGGTATAGGAACGAGAAAAAAAATTCATTTCCGTTCGACGTCCGTCCGCTCAGTTTTTTAGTCTGCCGGGCTGAAATCACGCTCCAATCATTCTTCTCCCAGGAGACTACTCGTCTAGCCTGCGGGAGACCGAAAAGAAAAGAAAAACAGGGCTTGCGCACTGGGCACCGCTCCTCTAAAAACTTCATCCATGCACCCCCCGTTCGGCTATCCACGGGCTTTTGAAGCCGTCCTCGTAGCGGTAGCCTATCAATTAACAGGCTCGCCGGCGATATTTTCCTCGGGATATTCAAAAGAGAGTGTCTCTCGGATAAGAACCAAGAGCGACAAACCGCGATTGATTGGTTCGTTCACCGTCGACTTAGACAGCTGCTCGTCGTGCAGGGGATCCCAGTCGAGCATACGTCAAGTAGTATTTGATTAAAAAACACATATGGATATCGCTATTGAAGTGTAAAAGTGTATGATACAAGAAGTCTTTCAGGCATCTGCAATCGAGATGCGGGTCTAAAATCCCAAAAGATCCAACTCGCCCGTGAAACCACCATTTACCAGCACGGCAGACATCTGTACTCGCAGCGCAGGCATTTCAACAGACTTGTAAGCCTCAAACGGGTTGACGCCAACAGCAACACAGATTGCGTTGCATATAGTATGTACACCGCAGTCGTATCCATTCGTTTGCGCCGGGTGGTCATACTTTTCCGTTTTCCACTCCGACGCCACAAATTTGTCGTCCAGCGCGTCCTTCATCCAATTCAAAGCCAGATCCGTGACAGCTTTGTTTCCCCGCGGGTTTAAAGAGTCAACGTGCGCCACCGTCCTCCGCGACGGCTTGATGGCCATGAGCGTCCAATGCGCATGCTCGCAAATGGGTAGCAGAATCGTATTGACTTTGAGCAGTTGCTCTTTCGTGATGCCTTTCCGTTTCAACGTCCTCTGCGTGTTTCTGCATGCCGTTTTTATTTGTTTATAGTAAAATGAAGTCATGACCAGGCACTTCCTAGTCTGCGTCTTTGGGTCGTCGACGCCACCGATGTGATTAACTGCCTGGTCCAGCCAGGACAAAACACCATTGACAATCTCGTCATTAAGCCACTCCGTCTTTGGTATGACTCTGCAAAAGTCGTGGCGGTGCAGCGGTGTCGAGTCCGCTGCCTTGGCTAGGACGGCATCAGGGCTCGCATGTATAGTTCCGATAGTTCTTTTTCTCAGCACATCGGATAATGAAAGTAGCAGTGGGCGACAAGGATGGCGAACTTCGTACAACTGCATGTTCGTAATATGCTCGCGTGTGATCTCTTCGTCGGACACTTGAGACTTGCGCTGGGCCTGGATAGTCTCTTCCATAGCCGTGTTGAGCTCCAGCGCCCACGGCAGCTTCTCGTCGAATATTGCACCAATGCGCTCATCGTGATCAACAGTGACTTCTTCCAGGAGCGTTTTTGAGAAATTAGGAATGTATTCGAATGTCTCTGGAGGAGGAGAGAATCTGTCTGCAAATTTCCTCTCCGCAGGCGTCGAAATCTTGGGCTCCGTCCCGAGTGTGAGCTTGTTTAAATCTGGCAATTCATCCATGACGGGCGTTGGCGGTTTCGAAATCTTGGGGCGCTCTGGCTTCTCCTTGTGGTCTGTAAATCTGACAGGCATCGGTAGCCGGGAGCCTCCAGGCCTCTTTGGGGCGTGCCGCGACGCTGCTCGCCTCTTCTCTTTGAAGATGTCTCTCGTTGAAGGCCGGCTACCGGTTGCTCCGAGAGCACCATCTATTTCTGGACCAAAGGCATTCTGGAAGGAATACGAGCGAAACTTATTAAGAAATTTGCGCGTTTTGCTGTGCGACTGGCGCACGTCGCGCTTCGTTGGTGATGGAGGTGGCGAAAGAAGAGAGTGGCGACCACGCGCTGCGTCGCCGGCGTGCGATGCGCCAAAAACGCTCGACTTTGAATTTGGTACTCCATCAGGAAATTCGGTCTTGATTTCCTCCTTGCTCTGTACTTTACTCTTGCTGGCTGGCGCTGTGCTGAGTCTCAGGCGCTTTGCGGCGTTGGGCTCACTATCACGGCCCTGGCCGGCAGCGTGATCATGGCGGACTTGCGAAGAGTCAGCGCGCTTCCAATGACTTTTTTTGCGATAGAAACTCACAAAGCTTGTCGACGGCACCCCCCATGGAGGAGAGTGCCGACCGAATGCTACCTATCATGCTGGAAAAACAGACTTGATCGCGAGGGAGACTAATGAAATGACATGACTTGATTAACCCGTTAGCTAAGAGTTGAGGAGGATCGAGAATGGAGCAGACTAAATACCTTGAAACTATGGGCAGGCTGGCCGTGTTTTGGCCATCTAGCCCAAAGCTGCTGAAAGCGACGGATGCGAGGTGATTGTGAAGTGATGTTGGCTGTTGATGTTGGATCTAGGCGTTGCTACAGTGGAGCGATGCGGCGGCTGAATATCGGCAAGGGTCGCGCCCGCGAACAGTGCCAGTAAACTGTTAAGCTGGCGCCATGGCGAGTCCCAAGGCGGCAGCGACAAGTAAAGTCTAAAATACCACTACGCACTCCTTTTGCTTTTTCTAAAATATGTACTAAAGACGACTTCCAGTCTCTAGTGTGACCTTACCGAAAATATGAGAAATGGGTATCTGTTGGTGGTCACTAGGCTCATGAACAAAGTTGTTCATTGGCAGACGTGTCCATCAATTGAATCGTTCAGCATAATGCAAGCAGGTATTCATGTACTGCTGATGAGAAAATGCGCTATGTACTCTGATATCGAATTAAGACCCCAAGACCCTGATGCTTCTCCTTATTGATGAGCGTTCGCTATGATTAAATACAAAGGGCTGATTAACAGGAAATGCCAGGGCTATCTACAAGTCTCCAACCCCCAGCGTCGATGCACCGCTGCGATGCCGTTGCGCCGTCCGCACTAACAAGTACATGGTCAGGCCTCATTCATCGTTATACTGAGATGCAGCCGATAATACTTACAGGTGCGATGTGAGACCTCCCATCTTTTTTGTGCAAAAGGTAGAAAAGTACTCATTCAAAGCCTCAACGGTGCCACTGCCTTCGACAAGACGCACAACCATGGCGACATAGCCATCGGGCCGCACCACGACGACACCGCCATCTTCAGAGTCTAGCCCCATGCGAGCATGCGCTGTTGCGTCGCAGTTTGGAAAATGGCGATCCCATCGATCATCGGCGTAAACATGATCGCGGTATCGTGCCAGGAGCGGTGGGAGCTGTTTGTTGACCTCGATCTGATGGCGTTTAGCGGCAAATATGGTGCAGATGGTGAAGAATTTGCTATGAGGGTTGTGTTTCTCATGGTGTGACACTTTTTCAATATCGTCTCGCAGGTAGCTAGCATAAAATGATCGCTTGTCCTGCAAGTAGCGAGCAAAGTCAGCGACGGCTGTCGCTGTTTTGCTCGGGTTGCCAGCAAAGAGGAACAAGCGGAAAGACCCGTTCCAAGGCACCTCCTGCTCGAGATGAACAACATTTGCATCCGAAACTCTGGTCACATCCGAGTTCTTGAATATGCGGCCAGTGGTGAGCGTGGTTCCGGCAGGGTGGATCAGTGGTGATTGAACTATGTGCTTCGGCGACCAGTTGAGCTCATTCGGCTTATAAGAAACACCATATCCGCTCGTAAACTCGCAAGATTCCTTGAATGTTTTGATAAACTCGCTGTCAGTCATTTCGTCGGCAGGATGCGAGTTTGATGCCGCCTCAACGTCGTCTTGTTCCGGGGGGCGTTGCGAGAAGAGTTTTGCGTAGCGGTTATCGAAGTCGAGGAGCGCTTCAGCAACACTGCGACGCTCAGCCTCATAAGTTTGAAGAATATCACGAGCAACGAAGCCCGCCTCTACGGCATGTATCTTCCAAGCCAGATTTTGAGCATCTAAGAAGGCTGTGTTCATCCCTTGGCCTGCCTTGGGCTGTATGCCTGTTAATAGGTATGAATAGGCCTTGAAATGGGCGAGAAAACTCACGCTATGAGTGTGGCACGCATCGCCGCCGATGAATACGCGCTGGTCCAATGAATAGCGATCCGATAGACCTTGTCCGATGGGATATACTGAAAACCACTCAACACGCTCCCAGTTGATGGAATACGGCTGAAGAATCTTCTTGGCAGATTCCTGGACCTGTTCGGCGGTAGCCGTTTTACGGGGATTCCAATCTGGATCTGTCGACGATGCGATTTGAATATATAAGCGAACCATGTTATCCTCGCGAGGAATCACCATGATGGAGCCATGGTGACTATGGATAGTACATTTCATCTGAAAGCTGATTAATATGACTTTCAAAATCAGCGAGTCAGAGGCTTGGCTAACCTTGATGTCCGGAAAATCCGTTTCAACCACCCCATCCATGACACCCCAAATATTGGAAATGGGGTCCTTGTGACGAATGCCAATATTCAACTGTTGACGCACAAATGATCGCGATCCATCACCACCGAAGAGGTATTTTGCATGTATTTGTTCCTTGGCGATGCCGTCAATGTGCTCAAGCTGCACAGTAACAGGGTATTCTGCGTTTTGCGACTCGTCTGACTGAAAGCCGGTGATAGTCCATGGCCGCTGGATCTCGACCCCATTCTTCTCGAGATCCGAGATAAATACTCGTTCAATGTGACCCTGGTGCAGCAGAGTGGTGAATGGGTAGCGCGCATCGATGAAATCCGGGCACGACGCCCAGGTCCCTGTCCTATGGATACCATACGCTGAATCAGAAGGGTCCCAGAATGCCACCTCAAAGACACGAGCCGGATTGTGTGCCATGATGGCAGACTTGAGACCCATATTACGCAGCAGGTCGAGAGAACGGGGCTGGATGCCGTCTGCACGGCCAGTCGGTGTAGGCTCTGGACGGTTATCGATGTGCTTTATTCTATAACCCCACCGAGCCAGACATGTGGAAAGCATGAGGCCGACAGGACCGGCTCCGACAATGACTGGAAGGTAAAAGAAAAAGGATCAGTGGCTGGGATACTTGGTAGTGACCTGCAGCGTGCAGCGCATGTGGTGATGCACATACCAATGTCATAGTGGAAGGCCGTTTGTTGTGGCAACGCCATGGTTGGCTATTGTATGCAAGGGCACGCGACGCTAGATGAAAGAATATGTAACATAGGAGAATTCCGAACAATGAATTCTCTTAAGAGGGTATATGCGAATTTTTCAGCCGAAACTTAAACTGTGCGAAAAGGTTGCAGAGCCAAGCCTGGCATCAGATGAAGAACGGAGCCGTTTCGTATATCAGCCAACGCCGGGCGCAGCCAAGATATTTAACCATTTTGCAGGAATCGGCCGGCCGCGCATGACATATAGAGGCTTCTACGGGCTAAAGGGAGGGGGGCGGCAGGTCACATCGCATTCACTGGGGAGCCTATTGGGCGATGCGCCATGCCGGAAATGCGAGGCGACGCGTGAAGGTGGATTTGTTGGCGCCTTGAACTGGTGGAGGAGAAGACGACGGGTGGGCCGCGGGCGACGAGCTAAAAGCCCGGCAGCAGATTCGGGAAGTGAGCAAAGTGAGGCACAGCATTTGGGCTGGCCCAGGAAGGCAGGCAGAGTTGCAGGTCTCCAGTATATTCTAGCATTCCTACAGAGTGTTTCTCTTGTTTAGAGCCCGAAACAATAGAGTGTCTTATTACTGCGGCTTTGGGGGATGATGGAGCATTTCCAACCCTCTCAATGGTTCATCACTGCTGTTCCTCAGTCAGCGCCCTGCCGTACTTGCAGAGGTACCTAGGTGTGGTAGTTAGGCAAGGCTTGCGGCGCGAAGCGTCTCCTGCAACGCCCTACCAGCAAGTGACGTAAACTTGACACACATTAGCCCGTCGGCCAACTTTCTACAATCATTCACAAGCTGATCTGTAGGATAACTGTGAGAGCCTTGCATCTAGGCCAGCCCAACCCTGTCTCTGCAAGGTCCCTCACGGCCCTACGGACGAAAAAAAAAATCCGACGATTTCCCAAGCTTTGAGACGTCTACATTTCCTTTTTCCCTTATCCCTTGGTATTTGCCGATTTGGATAGTTATCTCTCGCTTTGGATATTCCAGCGGGGCTGTCGCAGAGCTCCCCCTCTGGTGGCGCTCCAGTCTCGACATTCTGCACAAAGCATCGCGGCTTTATTAGCTCAAAAGTCAACGCGTGCGGGGAGACAGCAGACTACGGGAAGCAGAATCGGTAGTCCTCTAGTTCAGTTTAGCGCATCTTCTACAGCGAGCGCTGTAGCACCCATGACGCAGAGCATCCGCCGCACATCCGATCTGCGTCCTTTGAACCCCTAGCCAGAGACACGTTTCCAATGCGCTAAATCCTAGGTCTTGTTTTTTTTTTTTACCATTCTCCTTTGCCGTGCAGTGGGAGGCGAGCTGTTGCTAGTTTCCAACCCATGTCGCATTGCCGCTCACCTACGGGCAATAAAAGCGGCATATTAAAGACGCGCGAATCCCGGCAGCGGTCCCGGCCCTGCTTCTTTCCCATATGTCTTATTCCGTCCTCCGCCCGCAGGAGCGCCACCGCAGCCGTGCTTTGTACTCACTATTGCTTATGATATTGCTGCCGCAGATATCACGCTACCAGTGCCCTCGTATATATGGATCTTGAGACAGCCGATAGCATTTACCGACTGGCGCAGATGTCCCCTCGCAACACTGTCCGGATGGGCTGGCAATTGCCTCAGAAATTTCAAGCATTTTCGCGACTCTGGCTCCTCCGGCTGCCCTATCTAATTTGCATTTTCTAGCCGGACAAACGGATTTGCTGCCAAGATCTATTGTCCAGATGCCAGGTCCAGCCTCCGAGACTCGAGACGGGATCATGCCAGTTGCACGGGCACCATTTTCTTTCACTACCAATGGCTAGCCTTGCGCTTGGCTTGGCCTTCCCTCCGAGATAAGCATTAGCCGTTGCATAAATAGACCCACCCATGCAATGAATAGGATTGTAGAGCGCTGCCAAAGGGCAGTAACATGAGTCGGTGCCCTTCTCTCTGCTATACTGCTAAGCCGATGACAAAAGCAGGACAAGCAAGCAAAACGGGAAATACATGCAAATGCGGGTAAAGATCTACTTGGTATCTTTTATGGCTTGGCGTCTTTTTGCCATCTTATTGAAGATTCCTTTTGGGTCATTCATAAGCTGCGTAGACCCTCTGGAGCAGTGCTCTCCACCCCACGATGACCAAGTGGCACCATACCACGCAGGCCAGTCAATGACATGCTCTTCGCGAGGTCGGTTTGCCTGACAAAAGTATCAGGGACACTAGGTATGAGCAAATTTACTTTCCGGGGCCCTGGAAGGATCCGGGCGAACTGAGTGTTCAATAACTGTTGTCATATGTTATACACAAATGCGTAGAGTTTGCGCTCCGATGTAGGCGGACCTTTTCGGGAAATGGATCGGTAGTTGGTGTGTCACTTATATGAAACTCTGCCGTCTTGCGTCGTAAAATGTCTGCCAATTGCCGCAGCACCACCCGGCTATAATCACTGTGAATCCGCTTACAGGAAATCATTAACTTGGGTGTTCAAACAGCGTAGCATGATCCATGAGACGACTTTGCTACCGTAGTCACTTCGTTGATCACAACCGAAATGCACGCCAGCAGACACGCTCGGCCCCTGGTGCTTGTGCGTGTGGGATAAAAAAGAAAGAATATAGCCTGCCATCTAGATTACTAAGCCGTCGATCATATGGCAGATTCTCTTGCTCATTGAAATCCAACTTGAAGTACATGATCTTCGGCAGCAAGTTTGTGACGTTACCGAGGAATTGGTCCCTTGCCTTTGGTAGTTTTGGGCTCGGGTGATAACGGAAACAACGACTGCAATTGACTGTGGACTTGGGAAGCTAAATTAATTGGTCACAGTAAGCATTGCCGCAGCTTGTTCACCCACAGCAAACAACCTGGCGACTGGCTGGGACCATGAAGAGCTTTCGCCACAGGGCACTTGGTGATCTTGGAATCTAGATATTGAATCATATGGACCCCTGCGGCACATTGAATTAGCAAAAATTATATTACAACTGATTTACCAGAAATAAACGTAGGTTGGTGCAGATTCAGCACGCTATGAATGCCGCCGTTTGATCGTACCTCTGCCAGCTGGCAGACCTGGCTGGCGCAGCCGCCGTTTGCTGTTGCGTCTGTTTACACTGTCGCTGCCTGGTCACTTCTGGCGTGTTAGAGTAATTGCAGAATATGGAGTTCGCCTCTGCGAATAAAGAAGATTCCAAAACGTCGCATGCCCTGGCAGCTACACCTGCTGCTCTTCATTCTAGATGTCGGCATTCTCACCAGATACTAAAGCTATCAAACGGGATTCAGCTCCAGAATATCCCGTAGTGCGCTCTATAAGGTCATCTTCTTTGCGAAACTCTCCGTCTTCAAGATCAAAATCTCTCTCTCCGAGAAAACGTAGCAGCAATCAGCCTCTGCATATACGAATGAACCTGACAGAGACGCAAATGGACAAAATTACGGACGCGTAAGAACCATCAAGCTCTTCCTAATTTCGTTTCTAACTGAATTCAGTTTCACGCAAAATCTCAACGTGACTCGACTGAGCCCAGCGAGAACAACACGCATGGTTGATGGTGGCAGCAAGCATTCATCCCATGATGCACCTGCAACAGTCGAATCCCGAGTCGAATCGTCCGAGCGACCGAAGAAAAACCACGAGGCAATCAGTATCGTTTCTCCCACATTTTCAGAGCTAATGCCTCGCGCAACCGACGATTCTCTCGCCAAGCGACGACAAAAAGCAGCGCTGGCGCAGATTGATGTGTCTGCACAGCAGCGAAGCGCCACTAAACTACAGAGACCGGAGATGGAGCACGTTGATCTTGTTGTCTCCCCATTGACGGCAAATTTATCTGCTGATAAAGGTCGAACGCCATCCTCTTCTTACTCTGCCCACGGAATGGAGTTGCATCCACCGAGACCGCTGAACATACCAAGCAACAGAAGAAGTCATCGTCAGCACGTAGACAATGGAGTCATTGACATCTACAACGACTGGACACAAATTTACAGATCAGGAGTATCTCCAATGTCACCTGAGCCTGTTAGATCCTACGGCAGCGAAGTGCATCACCCACGGAGATCAAAGAGCCTGGCGGAGGGCATCAGAAGACAGCAAAGCCCCGCGAAATCCTCGCGAAGTCGTGAGTCGGAGCGTCAAGCTTATTATCCTCCGGATATGGTCTCTGAAAGCCCCATGTTTTCGCCTCTGCCTTTGTACTTTCGTGGTCAAGATTTTCCCACTGTCAAGCAAGGTGGCAAGACCTTGATTGGCAACAATGGGTGGCTTGAGAAAACTGGACAAGAAGCTCGTCTGGATCGGGAGAATAAGACACCTCAAAAGAAGACTGGTATTTTTGAAAGTATCAAGAAGATTGCAAAAGACATGGTACGCTTGATAAATGTTAAAAATATATCCAATACTAATATCTCATAGACCGAACTTCATCATCCGCACCGCCGACTGCCACATGCCAAGTCGTCTGGTTCACAACTGCTTATATCGCTCGACGCTCGAGAACAGAGCTTACTCTACTGCGAATTGGAATATCACCTCACCTGCGCTCTCAACAACTATATTTCTCGAGAACTTGAAAAAGGTCGTCTTGTACCCATCAACTTCAAGAAGATTACCGACGCATGGTACCAGCAAGGCCGCCCACGTGTAGTCGGCTTCCGCTTTGATCTCGAGACACAAATCGACCTGGTGGCTCTCCACGTCAATGAATTCACGTTTTGTGGCCGCCGCCAGTGCAATCCTGTTGAGATAAGCAGCTTGCTTCATTCCATGAAGGTCAACGCTCGCGCGATGCGCATCCGGACGTTTTGCCAGCCCGATTCGGTGATTGCCAAGCAGCTCGCCGATAGTCGGTCGCTGTTTGACATGATTGGCGCACCAGAAGCTGCAACCAGGGCCATGTCCGAGATTGTACGCTTTTTTAAGGTCATTGTCGAGCGGGAGCAAAAGGTTTTACAACAGCGACAAAAAGAGCAGAAACATACGACAATGTTGCCGCATGACATTTAACAGCGAAGACAGGGCTTGATTAGGAAGAAATTTTGATGATTTGACGGTATTTCGAGCGGAAATTATAAGCAAATGGAACCGTGAGTATGGTAAAGCAATGTAGGAAGCTTGTATTAAAAAGATAAAAACGCATCGGAAAGTTCATATAAGGCACAATAGCATAGCGTGACTAGAGCCCCCCCCGTAATACTGAGCTTTTACCCAATTCCAAACTCGGCAGCGGCAAAAACACTGGACATAAAGTATCATAGATTCTCGTAATCGAAGTCGTATAGGTCTTTATTTTCCCGCATCTCAATATCTTCTATAGTCATCACGTCGGCGGTCATCATAATCATCATAATCGTCGTCACGTCGCGAGTGCGAATGCCTCGAGTGAGAGTGTCGTCCGTCATAGTCGCTATCATCATCCCTACAGCCACAAAGTTAGTCAACCTCAATCATCTCTCGCTCCGCTCCTGGTGTAGAACACATACCGGCCTCTGTGTGGCTGCTCGCGGGAGCGTTTCTTCTCGCGCTCGCCCTCCACGTGGTGCGCAAATGCGTTGGCGCCGAGACCGCCCGCGACCGCACCCAGCAGCGTCGAGACGGCCTTGACGCCCGCGTGCTCGTCGCTGTGACGTCGCTGGTGGCGGCCGCCCTTGAACGCCGCGTCCGACGCCTTGTTGGCGACGAAGCCGCCGACCACGGCGCCGAGGATGCCCGCGCCGATGCCCGTCGACGAGTTGGTGAAGTTGTCCTCGACGACGTGGCGCGCGCGGCTCATGGGGCTCCCCGAGCCGCGGCGGCGGTCCCGGCGCGAGTCGTTATCGTCGTCGTCATAGTCGGAGCGCGAGCGCGAGCGCCGACGGTGGCCGCCGCGCGATCGCTCGTACGGCGATTCGGAGCCGTCGCGGTAGGCGAGCGCATTGCCTGGCGGCACCGAGTTGGCGCGCCCGTAGCTGTGCGCGGGCGGCATCAGCGTCATCTCCTCGCGCTGAAAGGGCTCGTCGTCGCGAAACGGGCGGCCCGGGTCGCCAAAGCCCACGGCAGGACCGCCGCCCGCACCAGAGGCATAGTCGGGCGAGCGATTGCGACGGCCGCTGCGGGAGCCATATTCATCGTCATCGTAGTTGGAGCGCGGCATGTTGGCTGCGTCGCTTGAGGAACTTGAGTACCGTGTGTGTTCGTGTACTTGCGCGAGGTGGTGACGCAAAGGAGGGGTTATATATATATATATATCAAAGTATGAGACACAAGAATGGTGTAAGTGCCCAAGAAAAAATGTTCGCAATGTCTAGGCCAAGTAAAGCTTTAAAGCATCAAAAGACGTCATGCAGCGTTTTTGGCTCACGAGAAACAAAAAAGTGTTGAGGTTGATTATGGCGCATATGACCTTGCGAGGCTGGGACAAAGAATTGCGGTGCCCTCGGGTCAGCCGTCAAGTTGCGTTGCTCACTACTTCGCTGCTTTGCTGCTTTGGCGGCGGCGGGTGAACGCGCCCCGGCAGGCCCGGTGAGAGAAGCAGCCAGAAGAGGCGGCGGTGCTCGTGGGCACAACCACTGGTGGCGGGACGCTCGGATGACCGATGCGCAGGGCCATGTTGCATTCGCCTCAGCGGTGCTTTGCAGTTGACTTGATGCAAGTGGGTTCTTATTTCCTGCAACGCCGCAGCTTGTGAGGTTCCAATCACGGAGGGGGCTGGGGGGTCTGGGTTTATAGGTGTGTGATGGTTGACCATTATCAGCCCTGTGCGCATGGGGCAGGATAATCTGGCAACGGCTCGATCAGAGAGAGTGTGGAGGAGATAGAGCGGCAAAGAGCCAAGCCCACGCGGCCTGTTGTATGCATATTTTGTTCACCTTCGCATATTTTGGTGGCCTAGTTATGGTGAAGTTCTGGGCGATGGGTTGCTGATCAAAGTGTTAAACGAGAGTCATATACTTAGTTGCCGCGACTGCGCCGCTCTGACAATTCTGTGTCACCTTTTTCCTCCTCATTCGACAAGAAAAATTTTCAACCAATTTTTTTTTTGGATTTAAAATCGTCGCCGTTCATCCTGCTGACGGAGACGAGAAACCTCCCCTCCATAGTTCAGCAGAACGGGATGTCGGGCCGACGAGGCTTGTAAGTTTCCTGTAGGGCGCGACGCCGCAGCAAGGATCAGCGCCACCCAGGGCCTGGAAAAGGGCAAAAAGATACAAGAGTAATAAAGTTGTTTTAAGATGGATTAGCAGATGCGGAGGCGAATGCTACCTACACATCAGCTGCTGACAAGCCCTGTCTTTGATCTTTTCCTCTTCTACGGCCCGTCGTCCCGAAATGCCTGCAGTCTCATTACGTGATGTTGGTATGGCCGCCAATCGCATTGAATCCGAGGACACAGGGGACATGCCCATTCTCACCGAATGATGCCAATCCTTGCTCTCCGTGAGGAAGACAGGCGGCTTCTGGTTCTCTGTTAATGAGAACACGTAGCCGACCATGCAGCGCAGCTCTCGCTCCAGCTTTCCCCAGGATGGTGCATAACCCCCACAGACCAGCATCGCGGCATCCAGCATCCAGCTCCCTCGCTCTCCGCTCCCGCGGGGCGCCAACGCTGGGATTAGGTCGGTGCTAAGAAAAAACACGACCTAAATTCATTCTTGTCCAGCCTGACTTCTCGTTTTTGAGCTGACCACACCTCTTTCCCCAGACCCTTGTTCCGATTATTTCCCAAGTCAGTCTAACCTACCTCTTAGGTCTTTGCATCTTGAATTCCTTTTAAGGTTGTGTGGGCTCGTTCCCAACTCCTTGCTGTTCTCTTTTTTCGGCCTGATATCACACCGACTCGGAGATGTAAAAGGGACGCATTTCCTCTCTCTAATTCTTACACTGTTTCATTCTTTAAATTACTGAACTTTTTAACTGCTGTCGTTGCCGACTTCGCTAGCAGATCCTTTACACCGCCGCCAGCCTAGGTAGTTTTGTGGCTCTCGCCACTAAATTCTTTGCTTGTTAGATTTCAACTTTCCATCTTTTTCTTCAGCGACGCCGATTTCTGCAGCGGTCTGATACTTTTCACGAGTCTCTCTGACTGGTCAAGATGACCGGCTCATTCATGGAGAAGGGAGACTCCTTGTCTGCCAGCCAAGCGGAGCCCGTTTCCCATAACTGGAACCTGAATGTCACGGATGTCGAAAAGGCAGAGGTAGCCAAAATCCCACAAAACCCTGTCGAGGGAGCTTCGTCAGATACGGGTAACGATACTGATTCCTCAGGGGGGCTGGAGCGCTGGAACGGTTCGCGAAACAACACAGCTCGCTTCCTCGTGGTCAGCCTGGCCCTCTTCATCATGGGCATGAACGATGCCTGTTTAGGTGTAAGTATAGCTCGCGCTGCAGCCATGCCATTCTTCTATACACTTTTCATACTGACATGACTTTTCAGGCACTTCTTCCATACGTTTGTCAACCCTCGTCAGCTAAATGCAGAAAACACGTCCTAACAAACGCAGATTGAGCCCTACTACAATGTCAACTACACCCAAGTCTCGACACTCTTCGCCGTACCCTTTGTCGGGTACGTCGCCGCCGCTCTCTCTAACAATTGGATACACTACAAGTTTGGCCAGCGTGGTGTCGCCTTCATCGGTCCCATCTGTCGCGCCGTCGGCTACCTGCCCATGGCTCTGCACCCGCCCTTCCCCGTGCTCCCCGTCGCCCTGCTCGTCGCCGGCTACGGTAACGGCATCGAGGACAGTGGCTACAACGCCTGGGTTGGCAACATGCACCAGGCCAACGAGCTTCTCGGCCTGATCCACGGTGCGTACGGCCTCGGCGCCACCATCAGCCCCCTCATCGCCTCCGCCATGGTCACAAAGGGCAATCTGCCGTGGTACACCTTCTACTACGTCATGGTCGGCATCGTGTGCTGCGAGTTCGTCCTCGGTATGTTGGCATTTTGGCCCCACGACGGCGCGAGCTACCGCAAAAAGCTGGCGTACGACGGTGAGGGTGGCCAGGAGCGCATCACCACGCGCCACGTCCTCAAGCAGCCGCTCACCTGGGTCGTGGCTGTTTTCCTGCTCGGCTATGTCGGCGTCGAAGTCAGTCTCGGCGGCTGGATCCCGACCTTCATGCTCAAAGTCCGCCATGCCGAGCCATTCTTGGCTGGTTTGTCCGTGACCATGTTCTGGCTGGGCCTCACGCTCGGCCGTGTCATTCTAGGCTTCGTGACTGGGCGCATCGGCGAAAAGCTCGCCATCACTGTTTACATTCTTCTCAGCGTTTCTTTGCAAATTCTGTACTGGCTTGTGCCCAATTTTGCGGCATCGCTCGTCTTCATCATCCTGCTAGGATTCTTCCTTGGACCGCTCTTCCCGGCCGCCATTGTGACGGCAACAAAGCTGCTCCCGCCCGAGTATCATGTCAGTGCCATTGGCTTTGCCGGCGGCTTTGGTGGCGGCGGTGCAGCCATCATCCCTTTTGGTGTCGGTGCCATTGCGCAGAGCAAAGGTGTTTCGGTCCTGCAACCCATCGTTCTGGCCTTTCTTATTTTCGATCTCATCGGTTGGCTGGTCATGCCCGGAGGCTTCAAGCGGGGTGGGCTGGAGAGAGCGCGGGAGGAGAAGACACCTGTCGGCGGCGACTTCGTCAAGGCTGGGAAATGGATGTCAGCCAAGGTTAAAAGAAGTTAATTTATGATGTAAACCGGCGTTTTCAGAATGTACATTTCATTTTCTGCATATAGCGTTGATAGCATATATCCCTAGTCATTCATCGGTTCATTTCGTGGCATCATATCTCTTCATCATAAGTATATACAGGGATATATACGTATATCTGCAGGATAATCCAGTACTCCTTCTTTCTCTCTTTGTCAATCTCCTCACACTATTACTTAAACGTTCGAAAAGCAAGAGTCTCTTCCCGAAGCATTTGGCGAGCCTGTGACAGAGCTCTTTACTTAATGACAACTTACGAAGAAGAACCGGGAGAAAAAAGATACGAGATATGTGGCAATCAATTTTTCATCGTAATTTAAGTTCAGTTTTAGAATTCAAGGGAGCTGAGTATGCATTCGCCTCTCCAAACAATGTTTTTCTTGGGCGAGGTCCTCTTTATCAGTCCAACTCCATTCTTATTTTGGCGGGGCCGCCGACTACGGGCAGACGTCAACGGATCCCACCATCTGAAGTTCTAGCTTTCTGCACGACACCCTAAAGTCTTTTTACGTCTCTCCTTCTTTTGTTCCCTATCTATTCGCTCGCTCCTTAAGCCGATCATATTTCACGATATTTCACCCGCCAAAGTCGACACGAACCGCTTCCGACCGCGCCGCAGCGAACAACGCACAATCACACGTGCGTCTTTCCCACCCCGCCGCACTCGAAACCCGACTTCTGGAAGGGCGGGATGCAGCCGACGTCGGTATCCTCGACGACGGGCGGCGCCCAGATCGTCGCCCTGGCGCCGCTCCGGCCTGACCTCTGCGAGCGCGCCTGGCAGACGGTCCCGCACCCGTCGCTGCCCCTCGTCGCAACCGTCCACGGCAAGGGCGTGACCGTCTTCTCGCTCGCGACCCTCTTCTCCCACAGCAGCCTCACTGGCGGGCACACGCGGTCCGTCCGCTCCGCGGCGTGGAAGCCCAACCTGCCGCCGCACAAGCTCTGCCTCGTCTCGGGCAGCTTCGACGCCACAGCGGGCGTCTGGCGCTGGGACGGCGACCAGGCCGGTGGCGAGGGCGATGGCACCGCGCTCGAGCGGGAAGTCACCTCTGCGAATGTCCGCAACGGCGGCAACGACGACGACGACGACGACGACCAAGACTCCAACGCGGGCGAAGATAAGGAGTGGGAGTTCACGCTCGTCCTCGAGGGCCACGACTCCGAGATCAAATCCTGCGCCTTCTCGCCGTCCGGCGCGCACCTGGCCACGTGCTCGCGCGACAAGTCGGTCTGGATCTGGGAGGACATTGGCGCCTCGGAGGAAGACGACGAGTGGGAGACCATCGCCGTGCTCAATGAGCACGAGGGCGACGTCAAGGCTGTCGCCTGGTGCCCTGACTTGCCCGGCCGCAACGCGCGCCGCCGGTACAGTCCCGACGTCCTGGCCAGCGCCAGCTACGACAACACGGTGCGAGTCTGGCGCGAGGACAATGATGGCGAGTGGGTGTGCGTCGCCGTGCTCGAGGGCCACGAGCAGACTGTCTGGGGCGTCCAGTGGGAGTCGCGGCCGCGCGCCGGCGACAGGTTCCCGCGCCTGCTGTCCTACTCGGCCGACGCCACCATCCGCGTGTGGACGCTCAAGGAGGACGACGAGGGCGACGAGGGCGGGGAGCAGGGCGGCCGCAGCGCGCTCGGCGGCATCCCGAACACCATGCGCCGGTCGCTGCGCGAGGAGTGGATGTGCTCGGCGGTCCTGCCGGCCGCCCACCACCGCGACGTCTACGCCGCCGCGTGGAGCGCGCAGAGCGGCGTCGTGGTCAGCACGGGCAGCGACGGCAAAATTGTGCTGTACAGAGAAGACCTCGAGGAGGAGCAGGTGCCGACGTCAGCAGCCGCGACAACGGAACTTGGCGCCGATCAGCCCATGGCGAATGCCGGAGCAGCCACGGAGGGAGATGAGCCGATGGCAGTGCAGCAGCCGACAGCAGCGCTTCCGGGATCAGCAAGGTGGAAAATTATTGGCACAAAGGAAAACGCCCACGGGCCGTACGAGGTCAACCACGTTATTTGGTGCAAGCGTTACGATGGCGGTGCAAGTGCCAGAGGTGAGGAGGAAATCTTAATTACTACAGGCGACAATGGTATAGTACAACCATGGGAGGTAATTCTGGACAAACAGTAAACGGGTTTTAAATACAACATATACATGCAGCATAGGGAGGTGTTTTATACTTGATTCAAGCTTGACGATATAGAAATATTGGCGTATATACATGAATACAAGATGTGTGCAGTCGCATGTGTATCACTAGCTCAACCATGAATACGCATTTCTTTTCGTTTGACATAAGAAGCAATATTATTAAGAGCCATTCTAATCGCTCATACCTGTACCATGCACAAAGTACAGAATTACAAGTGATTTCGTTTGTCCTCAAGGGAGGGGTATGATACAGCGTGATACACAAAGGAGATGACTCCCTCCCCTGACGTAAGTTCAACAGTGGAAGCTCTCATTCCTTTTTCGATAGTTTTCTTCAACTTCCGCCTCGTCTAACAACCCTTGCATCCCTGGGCTGCATTCCTTACTCGCCCTTAAGCTTGTCCTGCTTGACAGTAAAGGCCAT
Source organism: Aphanocladium album (assembly GCA_029218145.1). Classification (NCBI taxonomy): domain Eukaryota; kingdom Fungi; phylum Ascomycota; class Sordariomycetes; order Hypocreales; genus Aphanocladium; species Aphanocladium album. The sequence continues at coordinate 23,501 of JARDXD010001662.1, forward strand.
CTCTAGCAAGTCCTTCTCCTCCGTCTTGTGAACGTTCTTCAGACCAGTAGCAACAGACGCGCTGGGGCTTCGGCCAGCGTACATGACGTGTTTGCGGTCGTGGTGCTTGGTCTGGTTGAGCAAGGTCTCGATACGGGGCTGGACGAAGCTCCAGGCACCGGCGTTAAGAGGCTCCTCCTGGGCCCAAACGATGGTCTTGGCGTTGGGGTACATGTCGAGGTTCTCCTTCAGCTGCTGCCAGGGGAAGGGGTTCAGCTGCTCAATACGAGTGAAGGCAACGTTATCAATCTTGTTGTCAGCACGGTGCTTGTGAAGAGCAGCCCAGACCTGACCAGAGCAGAGAATGACACGCTCAATCTCCTCAGGGGCCTTGATAGCACCAGTCTGGTGCTCAGGGTCGGGAATAATCCACTGGAAGCCAGCATCCTCAGCAGTGAACTCCTCGAGGTTAGAGCGGGCAAGGGGGTGGCGGAGGAGAGCCTTGGAGAAGAAGATGATGAGGGCTGTATTCTTGTTAGCGCAATTCCATAAAATGGTTAATTGAATTCCAACTTACGCTTGCGGAACTGACGCTCCATCTGCCGACGGAGAATGTGGAACAGATTGGCAGGAGTAGTCAGGTAAACCATCTGCATGTTGCAGTCCTGGTGCTGACGAGCCAGCTGGTCCTCACTAGGGAAGACACGGGGGTCCTCGTTGGAGAGCTGGAGATAGCGCTCGATACGGGCAGACGAGTGCTCGGGACCCTGTCCGTCGTAGCCGTGGGGCAGAGACATGACAAGACCGGTACGTTGCATCCATTTGACCTCACCGGAGGCGATGAACTGGTCAATGATGCACTGCGCGTTGTTGGCGAAGTCACCAAACTGGGCCTCCCACATAACAAGGGCGTTGGGAGACGACAGAGAGTAGCCGTACTCGAAACCAAGAGCACCAAACTCACTCAGGGAGGAGTTGGCGATGACGAACTTGCCCTGGTCCTTGCTGATGTGCTGGAGAGGAGTATAGGTGGCCTCGTTCTCCTGGTCGTGGAAGACGGCGTGGCGCTGAGAGAAGGTACCACGCTCGACATCCTGGCCGGAGACGCGGACGTGGTAGCCGTCCGTGACGAGAGAGCCAAACGCCAGAGCCTCGGCAGTGGGGAAGTCGATGTTCTTACCCTCGACAACAGACTTGGTACGGTTGCTGAGAATACGCTTCAGGTTGCGGTGAGCGTTGAAGCCTTCGGGGGTGCCGCCAATAACCTCGCCAATGTGCTCAAGGGTCTTCTTGTCAACGTTGGTAGGGTTGTGGGGCAGGACCTCAGTGGCAAGCTCCTTAGGGGACTTGAAGCCGTTCCAGGCAGAGGTGGTCCATTCCTTGGAGGTGGCAGTATAGTCCTTGGACTTGGAAAAGCTCTCCTCGAGCATGCCCCAAACCCACTGCTTGTGCTCCTCGATGTCCTCCTTGGTGAAGGTGCCCTCCTTGAGAAGCTTGTCGACATAGGCGTCGATCTGAGGAACCTGAGAGTTGATCTGCTTGTACATGAGGGGCTGGGTGAACGAGGGCTGGTCAGTCTCGTTGTGGCCGTGCTTGCGGTAGCAGACAAGGTCGATGACGACATCGTGCTGGAACTCAGCGCGCCAGTCAGCAGCAAGCTGGCAGACAAAGTTGACAGCCTCAACGTCATCAGCGTTGACGTGGAAGACGGGGGCGTCAATAGCCTTGGCGATATCCGTGCAGTAGGCAGTGGAACGAGCGAAACGAGGATCGGTGGTGAAACCAATCTGGTTGTTGACAACCAGGTGGATGGTACCGCCAGTAGAGAAAGCGGGCAGAGAGTGGAAGCCAAGACACTCGTAGACGACACCCTGGGCGGCGAAAGCGGCATCACCATGCAGGAGAACGCTCATGGCAGTGCGGTGTGACTTCTCATCGTTGTTGTAGTGCTGGATAGCCCGGGTCTTTCCGAGGACGACTGGGTCCTCAGCCTCCAAGTGAGAGGGGTTGGCGACGAGAGAAAGCTGAACGCGCTTGCCAGAGGGGGTAGGGCGCTCGAAGTTCATGCCAAGATGGTACTTGACATCACCAGAGCCCTCCTCGGCGGTGCCAGTTCCGGCGAACTCGCTAAAGATGGACTCGTTGGGCTTGCGGACGACGTTGGAGAGAACGTTGAGACGACCTCTGTGAGGCATACCAATGACAATGTCCTTGACACCGTAGTCGACACTGCGGTCGATGAGGGCCTTCATACCAGGGACAAGGGTCTCGCAACCTTCAAGACCGAAACGCTTGTCGTTGGGGTATTTCGTCATAAGGAAGGATTCGAAGCTGGAACTCCAGATGAGTCGGTCGAGGATGCGGCGCTTCTCGTCAATGGAGAACTTGAAGGGCTGGGGCACCTCGAGGCGCTCGCGGAGCCAATCGCACTTTTCGCGGTCGGGAATGTGGATGAACTCGACACCGTACGAGCCAGAGTAGATCTTGTCGCAGGCGGCAACGATCTCGCGAAGAGTCATCTTCTCGCGACCTTCGCGCTTGAAACGGGGCAGGATACCAGGGCCCAGGGTATATTCAGTATCCAGGTCCTTTTCAGTGAAGCCGTAGAAATCGAGAGACAACTCCTTAGGTTTGATGTTACCGAAACCTTCGGCAGTATTTCTGATGCCAAGGGGGTCAATGTTGGCCTTGTGGTGACCGCGAGCCTGGTAGGCACGCACGAGGAGCTGGACCTTCAAGTGATTGGTGACGTCGGAGCCATCCTCCATGGCGAGGCCGCTGCCAAGACGAGGGACGCCACCGGTCATGTTGGTGACCAGGTTGGGAGGAGGCTGGAAGGCCTGGGAGATGGGCATGTCGCCGCTCTCCATGTTCTTGAAGTAGATCTGCCAGGAGATGTGGACGCTGGAGGGGTCCTTCTTCCACTGCATGTACATCTCGTCAATGTAATTGGCAGTGCTTCCGGTGAGGAAGTTGTCGTTGGGGTCGGGGGCCGAGTGGGAGGCATCCGTCGTGGCATAGGCGCGACGGGCCGTGAGGGCCAGCGAGCGGCGAGCGGAAGCGACCTTCCATGACGAAGGTCGAGCGCAAGCAGAGGTCGAGAGCGAGGAGACAGCGGGCGAGACTCTGGCGCCGCGGAGCAGCTGGGAGCTGGCTCTACAGAGCGAATTTCTCAACATGGCGTTGGTGAAGAGCCTCGCGAAGCTTCTTCAGGAGACTTTTTTTCTGGGTCGAACAATGACAAGGGAGGAAGAAAGTATCAAAGACAGCCGACGAGAGGCATCCCAATCTCGCGATCGTAGGATCAGGAAAAAAGAATGGCGGAGTAAGTCTTTGAAGACGGGAGAGCTAGGGAGCACAGGGATGAAGAATGAAGCAGGAATTAGCCTCTAGCAGCGGCCAAGCTGGAGGTTTCAATGGGTGTGGATTTGGGGCTCCACGAAAAGCATGACGGTGCACGGGAGGTCACCTTGCCCATTTGGTGCGCAAGTGCGGTTCGCTGGGCGTTTTGGTGGCACCGTGGCACTTTTTCGGTGGGCTTTGGGGGGCTCTTGGGCTGCCAACACAAAACACAGCAGCACGTCTCGGGCGCGCCGGCTGGCCCTGCCACAGCAGGCTTCATCAGCCCTGTCTCCTGTCTCCAACTGGCTCTAGTAGCCGACTAGTCTGGCTGCAGTGGCCAATCTTTATGTAAATGCAGTCGCCGACTAACAAGGCCCAAAAACGTAATGACTTCACTTATTGGAGCTTCTCCCCTGTGGTTGGCCAGCACACAGTGCGCAGCAGCTTGGGCTTGTGCGGTATCTAGTGGTCTACTTGTCAGTTACGACGTTTTGCACAGTGCAAAAAAGTCGACATTCGTATTGTTTCATTTGCCCCCCCCTTCCCCCTAAAAACCCACCCACTGAGTAGGTAGTATTGGCCTGGGCCACTCCTCTTTTGCCCCAAGGTGCGCTGTAAGAAAGCTGCCCCAGGCAAGAAGGCCAGAACCAAACCAGCTCGATTTTTTTTTCCCTAGGCCTGCCCAGCCGAGCCACCTACATTCAACTCGATGAGGCTGGTGGGCACAGCTCTCTCGTAGCAGACGCCACAGCTCTCCAGTCCCACCTAATCTGCAGCTGCCATTCGCCCTCATCCTAGGCCAACACTTGATTCAATACATATCCGTCATCACCGTGCATCGTTTGCCTCGACGCTAACACCTGTCACCTTTTTACATGATATTTTGATTCGGCGACTAAATCGCAACTCCTTCAGGCACCGCCCAGCATCCCGCATTTGTCAGCGCTGCTCGCAAAGAGAATTCACGCCCTCACGAGACCTCAGCCCTTGCATGACCTCACATGCGTACGCATGCTGCTTAACTTGAACCGGATTGATTCATAGCCGCGGTCAGGCACATCTAGAGCCTGCTTGGGGCCGCCATGGCGACTCCCGTTGGCCGTACCTTGTACAAGAAGAAAGAGGGTATCCTTACGATCACCTCTGATCTTCAAACGGTGACATGGACTCCCAACTCTGGTGGTCCGCCCACGGTGTCGTTGCCCGTGTCTAAAATCACCAGTAAATCATTACCAAGAAATATACAGGTGCTTTCCCTGCATCTTTGCTGACCTAGATGCCCAGACTTGCAACAGACGCCAGATGGAGCTCCCAAAGTTATGCTAAAGATCTTTGAACAGGGTTCCAACGGTGGTGACCCTGTATCATATCTCTTTCATTTCAACACTGATGAGGCCAAAAAAGAGGCCACTTCCGTCAAAGATGTTCTCTCTCGATTACTTTCAGAAGCACGAAGCGGCGACCCGAATGTTCCCAAGCCTACCGTTTCATCCACCCCTCAAGGCACCTCTGGTACCGCCGCCAGTGCCTCGGCAACAATGGCACTTGCAAGCGCCGTCAACACTCAACAGTCTTCATCTCGCTGGTTTGATGACCAACAGCTAAAAAATGATATCGAGCTGCAAAGGTCACTCATGAAGAAAGACTTGAGCCTGAATGAAACGTATATGGACGCACTTTCTGCCAAGCCAGAATCCATATCCGTCGCGGCTTTCAACTCGCAATTCTGGTCAACAAGAACAAATCTGCTGCGAGCACATGCTATCGAATCGAATCAGAAAAAGGGACCTTACAATGTACTTTCGACCGTTAAGCCACGAACGGTGGATGGCGAAATGAAGCTCAACATCAGTGTCGAGCAAGTCCAGATGATTTTTGCCCAGCATCCACTCGTTAAGCGTATCTACAATGAAAATGTCCCAAAGCTATCCGAGGCCGACTTTTGGTCGAGGTTCTTCCTCAGTCGTCTGTCGAAGAAGCTAAGAGGAGAGCGCGTTACTGAAAATGACACCACCGACGCCATTTTCGACAGATACGATGTCAATGAGAACTTGCAAAACGTCCAGAGCAAAATCATGTCTCAACAGGTTCCTCACATTATCGACATCGAAGCCAACGAAGAAAACCAGGGAGGGTTCAAAAGTGGCAATGCCAAGGACGTTGAAATGCGGCCGCGAGCAAATATACCCATTGTACAGACACTGAACAGTCTCAGTGAAAAGATCATGGCCAATGTCGCACCTTCTGATGCTCTGAATGAGGATGCAGCAGATTATTACCGTGAGCTGGCGCTGCGTGACTTGCGTGGTGATGTTCAGGAGCATCGTATCATGCTCAATGTCAAGGAGCAGAACAAGTTCTTTGCGAAGCACGACTCCTCTCCTTCCAGCAACGTCAAAGTCTTTGCAAAACAGAACCCTGCCAACGTCTTACTGAAAATGCAAGGTGTCTTCAAAGGTGTTCTTATTGATACCAATGCCGGCATGGACCTGCAAGCGGCCATCGACTTTGACGACGGCAGCGACAGCGAAGAGGAGGAATCCAAGAAGAAGCAGAGCAGCTCACGGCGAGCCATTGTCGGCGCCGAAAAGGACGTGCTCAACGGCACCCTCCAGCAGCGCTCTCAAAAGTACGGACACGCCTCAGACGCGTCGACGCCCATGGGCCTGCCCGCCCAGCTCGTGGAACGCTGCACGCTGACGCACGCCACCACGGTGGAGTTCCTGCACCAGTTCTGGGACGCCTTCCTGTCGGGTGACCCCGATCGCGCCGGCGAGCTGCAGTACCTCGCCGAGTCGCTCAAGCGCTCCACGAGCCGCATACAAGTAGTCGCCGACGACGCCGGCAAGGAGCGCGAGGAGATTATCCGCAAGACCAAGCAGGAAATCCGCGACCATTTCGAGAAGACAGGCAAGAAGATTCGCTGGAAGTCGGATATGGTCGGTGGCGGTCGCGACGCCGTCCTCAAGATGATGCAGCCCACGCTTGAGGCTCTTGAAAAGGCGCAGGCCGATTATTCGCGCGCGCTGGCCGCAGAGGGCGTACAGTTGTCAACGGAAGCCTAAAAGCTCTGGGCGTGTACAAGTTTGGATAATTTGATACAGCATTTGCGGGTATTGCTTAGATGGCATGTACTGTTTTAGGAAACTGAGGAAGAAAAGTGGCATACATCTATTTCGTTTCATATACAATTAAAATTTGCGGCCAATTTTAGCCAAACATGTCCGACAGCTATGAGACTATAGTAACAAGCAACGAGACGCCACTCGCCGCAAGACCTTTTCTTATATCAATGTAGAAATACACGGGGCGAGACAAGTCTTTGCCAGCTCCTTTTTTTTCTTCCAATGCAATGCATGTAGTTATATACATTCCAGATTATCATACCATGTTGTTCCTTTCCTCATCTGCGAATGCGCGCTTCATTGGCATCCGCCGCGAGCTTCTCATCCAAGATGCCAAAGCCCATGGATTTCTTCTTGGCGCGTCTGCGGCTTCCGTACTCCTCGTCAAACTTGCGAATCATCTTGAGCGACATCATGTCCTCGCTGATGCTGGCGGGAATCTGCTTCAGGGCGCTCTCAAAGTGCTCGCGGCGCAGGGTGCGCTTCTCGGGGTACTCGAACGGCTCCGGCCCGGTGTGCTTCATGGCCGCCTCGTTCTCCTCCTCAACGGCCGCCATGGCGGCAGCGACGCAGACGTTCTTTAGGTCGGAGCCCGAGTAGTAAGGCGTCCGCTCGGCGTACTCGTCGACGGAGACGGAGCCGTCGAGCGTCTCGTCGCGAAGGAGTAGCTTGAGAATGGCCGCGCGGTCGTCACGGAGGGGGAGGTCGACCAGGAGCTTTCGCGGGAGACGGCGGAGGACGGCGTCGTCGAGGTCAAATGGCCGGTTGGTGGCCACCATGATGAAGGCGTTTGTTTCCTCCATGCCGTCCCACTCTTTGAGGAACTGGTTGATGTGCTCCCGGTGCGAGGGTCGGTTGCTGAACATGCTGCGGTTGGCGAGCAGCGAGTCCGCTTCATCGATGAAGACAACGCAAGGGGAGTACCTCTTGGCGAGTGTGAAGACGGCGCGGATGAGTTTCTCGCTTTCACCAACCCATTTATCGTTAATGGTAGCACCGCTGATTTCCAGCATGTTTGCGCCGCTCTCTTTAGCAACCGCTTTAGCGAGCATCGTTTTGCCGGTTCCCGGAGGGCCGTAGAGCAGACAGCCCGGTATCTTGTCTGCTGCAAGAATACCGTAGGAAAATGCATCCGGGCGTACTAACGCCAGCGACGTGAGAAGCTTGAGCGCCGTGACAGTCTCCGTGGGAACATGAACATCTCCAAACGTTGTTCTAAGGCTTTCTTTATTGATCAAACCAGACTGGATGCGCTTCTCGTATTCATTCAGCTTAGCCGGGGCCCGAGCTTCTGACTTGACGTCCTCACTCGAGCCTTGGGTCTCGCCTGCAGAAGAGTTGTGGTCTTGAGCATCTTCATCCAGATACTTCTGGCCAGGTTGCGGGCGCATAGGCCCCATTATGAACCGCTCCATGAAGGCGCTTCGAGCGGAGCCTTCGATATCGCCGCCATTTGAGTTCAATGCCTGTGCCAGGTGGTACACTTCAGGAATTGGCAGAATGCCCCCTTTGAATGTGGACTGCTGAGTGTTGGCGGAACGTAAATATTCGAGCAGCGTCGCCTCAACAGACTCGGCACTGGCATGGTTACTTGGTTGGAGCGCCTGCATCATCCGTCGAATGTTTTCAATATTTTCGAAGAAATAGTCCGTGGTCTGCAAATCGGCAGGTAAGTCTCCCTGCATCTTCCTGGACGACTTGATGCTACCTTGGTTCAGTTGCAGGTGACGAGTAACAACGAATTCTCCATAAGCCAGGTCCCGGACAGCATTCTGGTATTCATCCGAAGGGTTTTCAGTGGAAGATGTTCCAAGAATAGCAATATGTGTCCCGTTTTGCCACGCAGCATCAACCAGGGCCCGTAAACGTGCCAAAATGAATGATCCTTCCAGGGTCATAGATAGCTCCACGACGTCGTGTAGGTGAATCAGAACTGGCCGAGTCCTTGACAAGTCTTCACTTTGCGTGGATTGAATGATTTGATCCAAAATCTTATCAATCTTCAGTGTGTCCCACTTTCCAAAGCAGTCAAAGCCACCCTGCTTCAGCTTGTGGAAGTCTTCTTCCAGATTACCGGCAGCTGCAACACGAGCGCTCAGGACTGATTCGGAGTCCATTTCGTCTTCATCAGTTGCCTGGCGGCTTGCAATCTCCGGGTCCTGGATGAGTTTGCCATTGAGCTCGGCTGCGCGGAATCCCATCATGGATACTGCGCCACGGGAATAAGCCCAATGCTGGCCCAGGTATTCTCCAACGAGAACGGAGAGGTCTTGCGCGTCCAGATGTATCATGTCAAAGCCGGCATGAGCAATCTGTGAGGCAATCGATTGCGCAATTCCCTTGCCACCATAGCCAGACAGAGACAATATATTGAGAGGGCGTTTGCCGGTCTTCGCGTCGAAATTTGAGGGCGCTTTCGCATTCAAATCACGCGCGACAGCACTTTGTAGAGCCACGAAGGTATCTACATGAAACCCAGCAAGGGCGTGAGCGAGGGACACGTCAAGATGCTCTCCAGCCCTGAGGTTGTGATCCAGCGATACGCCAAGAGAGACGAACTGGTCGCGAAATGCATTGGTTCGGTGATCAAAGTCTTTGTGAATATGCCACCACCAAAATGGTCTCTTATTGTACGTGTATTCAGCTTGCCGTGCAGGATACAGGGCGTCTGCCAGATGCCAGGAAGCGTCGAGTATCATGTCCCACGTTCTGACGACTTTGGCAATGGTTTCCGATGACTCCCACCGAGCCTTGTCTTCGTCTGTGTGGCGTTGTGTAAAGTCAGTCGCCAGTTCGCAGTGTCGCAGTATCAGTTTCTCAATCGCCGTTTCGAAGTAGTTTTCGATCGCTTCGTTCGAGGATTCGGCGTCGGCACTTGACGCAAGGAACAAGCGCGAAACTTTTTCGCGTTTGGCATCTTCGGCTAGAGCTGGCGGAAGCCGAGGTTGGCTCGCTTCCTGGAATATTGTGACATTTTTCTCAATGAAGCTGGCTGGTATTTGGACCGGGGGTAGAGCAGACGCCGGCTTGCGACGAGTTTGTCGACCTCTCGGCGAGTTGGCTAATGTCGACCTGGAGCGTCCTCCAGACGCTTCGCCGGTGACTTGCGTTTCAGCGTCCCCGTCGTGTTCCGTGGCAGGTTCTTCCGAAGGACGTCCACCATTGCCAAAGGTGCTATATCGGCAGGCGGATGCATGAAAATGGCGCTGCGGTCCTCGGCCTCTCTGCGCTCTAGCGGCGAGCGCAGCAGACGGAGCAACTCTGAGAGACGGGAAGTGCATCCAGGCGGTGAGCCGCCACCAGCGCGAGTTGCGTTGGGGCTAAATAGTATATGCTCACGGCTTTCAATGCAGGATGACGAAATTGAGGTGTTCGCAGATAGCGGAGGCACTCGGCGACCTTGGTCTTGGTCAGAATTACTGGTTTGATCGATCTGATAAATTTACCTTGCACTATCTGGATTACGTGAGCTAGTCTGGGCTGGGCAACAACGCTCAGGTAGGTCGCACACTATTCTGAACTCTTGCCGACACGACACAGCGTAAATCAGGGTACGCATGATTTATGCACTGTTGTAATTGCTCTAACCACCAAAGGTTCGTCTGTTGTTGGATATTTGGGTTTACGCTGACGGAGTGTGTCTTGAATTTCTAGCCCAATGGTGGTGACAGAACCGCGCTAGCTACACTTGCGAGCTAAGATCGATGAAGTAACGCTGCTTGCGCAGCCAAGTATTGCGATTGGCGAACATACAATATATTGAAAAATACACATGGAATTGCTCAAGTCTGCGAACTCATTGCAACCGTTGGTTGCTCTGCGCTTCTCATTAGGCCTGCCGGGTAGCCAGATGTGACAGGTTCACCAACAGAATAAGAGGCAACGACAAGCCGACCCACCACTTCCACCAGCCACCAACACAATGCTGCGCCCGAAGGAACTTGCCTAAGATGGACTAGCGAGCCCGGCCAATGAGCAGGAGCTGCCTGTCATCATCACGGCTCAGCCCTTACCCGTCAGCTCCCAGCTCTGACGCCATTTCCGAGTTAGACTGATACCAGGCATTGAATATTTAGAAAGGCGAGACGGCATATCATCCCGGGAACGTGCCGTATCTCGTCACTGTTATCTAAAACGAAACGCTGCTCGTTGGAGAAAAACAATAAATATTTGAATACCTCTCGAGCAATCAATTTTGCTCACTGGACCAATCACGTACTTGCTCAGCCCATTCAACGCCCTCGCATTTGTTACAAGACTGCTCTCATCGGCATACAGCAAATTGCCGAAATGTCAGAATGGCCACCGAACGACCTGTCTCGGGCGACTGGAAAACCCTATCACAGCAAGAAACCACACAGGAAGACAAGGACTGGTTGCACCAACTGCAAGAGGCGTAAGGTTAAGTGCAACGAAGGCCGACCCAGTTGCACTGCCTGCATCAACAGAAGGGAAAATTGCGAGTACCAGCATGCCATGCCTCTGCGGATACAGCGAGAACAGACACGCCAACAGCTTCCGTCACCGCTACAGCCGCTGCCCTCTGAGCAACTTTTGCAGCAGCCGTTACCGACCATGTTTCAAACACCACGGCTCACACAACTGCAAAGGCTCTACAAACCCGCTCCTTACCAGAGGCTCAACGAATGGCAAAAACAGATAAAGTGGCAAGTCATTCTTGAGTTTGAAGAAGAATGGAGGCAGGCCCACCAGAGGGGCCTCGCATCTATACTCGCAAATCAAATGTCGCCACATCCTGTACCGGATCTCAAAGAAGAAGCCACAGAAAGACTTCGACTAAGGATGATCGCAATTAAGCGGGTTATGCGAAGAGGCGGCTATCCTGACTACCAGCCTTGCCGAGACCAACTTGATCCAACATTTTTCGGAGACGTGGATGCTGCGGTAAAAAACCATCTTCTGGCTCACTTCCGGGATCACACCAGCACTGCATTTAATGTTGACCCGATCGATCGTCGAGTCTCAGACAATATTCTTAGCAAGACTGCTTTCGACCTCAGTTTTCAAAATTCGACTCTCATGAACGCTATGATGGCACTCTCGGCTCTCCATATCAAACATATGAGAATTGCTGAACCCGAACTAATCCGCAATCTCGCAATTTGGTACAGCCGCGCAGCCATGGCACAATACGTGGCTGATGTGGAAATTGCCAACCCCGACTCTATCCCCCATTTATTGGTCGCCTCGCTTCTGATGACTGCCGTGGCATCGGAGTCATTCAGAGAAGTAAGGGTGGATAATACATTGTGCATTCTTAGTTGGATCAAATTGTGGTCTGGAATTGGCGTGATGATGCAGCGCGTTACAGTTACTGGTCTTATCAACCACGGTCTCTCAAAGCTGTTTTACAGACCACCATTTAATACCGAGGGAGCAGCAAAACACGCTCCGTATGCACTTAGCGTTGCGGCCAGCTTCTTTATAGGTTCAGACGAAGATGTGCAGCACCGCGAACTGTTATTGGAAGTTCTGAAATGTATCGGTGTGCTGTATAAGCATCTGAGAGATGGCCTCAGTCCTATGATGAGATTGCGGATTATAACATGGTTTACCTTTCTCCCCGCCGGCTTCATCGACCTGGTAATGCAGAAAAACGCCAGAGCTCTAGTCTTCGTGGCGCATTACGCCATTTTCCTAAAGCTGACGACTCGTGTCTGGTGGATGGAGAATGTTGGCCAAAAAACTATTGAGCAGTTGGTGCCGTTGATGCGAGACAGTTACGGGTCATTCTACGAATACCTTGTAGAAACTCCAGAGAAGGCATTGCACACAAACGACATTGACGAGCTTGGTCGTCTGCTCTTGGAGGATAACGAATGGGTGCATGAGCCTAGGCCATTTACGCCAGAAGAAATGATGTACTGGGGTGTTCGCGAGACCTTTGTTAATGATGCTGGACGAGCCATTCTCCCCCATTTCCCGGAATTAGTTTCTGATGGGAATACAGCTGGGGGAGTTGCAGTAGCAACTTGGCATTCGGGTCCCCAGTGGCCAGATCCACTGGAAGATCCAGGAGATATGGGCGACGCACCGTAGGTGCCGCATTCTGACCCGAAAAAGATTGTTAGGAAAGTCGGGAACTGTGTACTTCTGTTGACGTTGCTTCTTGTAGCGCTTGCGGTTCATCTTTGCATAGGGTTCTAGATTGTAGCCTTTCTGTATTATCAATATAGCGAGCGGCCTTGCGTGGCACATAATAGTTATCCTATCGGCATTGCACCTGTGTGCTTCATACCGAAGCACGCTTTACTCGCACGCAGACAGATGTAATCACCGCGTTGTCGTTGCCTGCGTCTCCCATGTTCGAGTTTGAATCATTGTTATCACAAGTCACCGGGTCCAGATGTATAGGGAAGAGATATATGTTAACAAAGGAAACTCCATTCAATACAAGAGGAATTTTGTTGATTTCTTGGTACACAGCCCACAAAAGAGACTACTTAAAGGAGCTTTAGAAGAAACCGCGCTGGCTTCCGTTCCTCTGATCTATACACAGGCCCGTCTTCTACACCTCTGGTATTATTATAGCAAAGGCCGCTACTTAGTTCTTCTCCAAATCGGCAAGAATCTTCTCACCCTTCACTCTGGCGGAGGCAAGGTCACCAACCATGTAGAAAGCACCCTCGGGAAGGCTGTCACCCTCACCGCTCAGGATAGCCTTGAACGAGGCAATAGTATCCTTGAGGTCCACGAGAACACCCTCGATACCAGTGAAGACCTGGGCGACAGTGAAAGGCTGGCTCAGGAAACGCTGAATCTTACGGGCACGCTCAACAGTGAGCTTATCGGCCTCAGAAAGTTCGTCCATACCCAGAATGGCAATGATATCCTGGAGACCCTTGTACTCCTGGAGAATCTGCTGGACACGGGTGGCGGTGTCGTAGTGCTCCTGGCCGACGATACGGGGGTCAAGCATACGCGAGGTAGAGTCGAGAGGGTCGACGGCGGGGTAGATACCCAGCTCGGAAATACCACGGGACAAGACAGTGGTGGCGTCCAAATGGGCGAAGGTGGTGGCAGGGGCGGGATCAGTCAAATCGTCAGCAGGGACGTAAACGGCCTGGACGGAGGTAATAGAGCCCTTCTTGGTGGTGGTAATACGCTCCTGCATACCACCCATGTCGACAGCGAGGGTAGGCTGGTAACCGACAGCGGAGGGAATGCGACCGAGCAGGGCAGACACCTCAGAACCAGCCTGAGTGAAACGGAAAATGTTGTCAATGAAGAGCAGCACATCCTGGCCCTCCTGGTCACGGAAGTACTCAGCGATGGTAAGACCAGTCAGGGCAACACGGGCACGAGCACCGGGGGGTTCGTTCATCTGACCGAACACCAGGGCGACCTTAGACTCGCCATCAAGCTGAATGACAGAAGTCTCCTGCATTTCGTGGTACAGATCGTTACCCTCACGGGTACGCTCACCGACACCAGTGAAGACGGAGTAACCACCATGACCCTTGGCAATGTTGTTGATAAGCTCCTGAATGAAGACAGTCTTGCCGACACCAGCACCACCGAACAGACCAATCTTACCACCACGGGCGTAGGGGGCAAGCAGATCGACAACCTTGATACCAGTGGTCAGAATCTCAGCGGAAGTCGACTGGTCGATGAACTCCGGAGGCTCGGTGTGGATAGGCAGGAACTTGTCGGTCTTGATAGGACCACGCTCGTCAATAGGGTCACCAGTGACGTTGATGATACGACCGAGAGTGGCAGGACCGACGGGAATGGTGATGGGGGCACCAGTGTCAGCAGCCTTGGCACCACGGACGAGACCCTCAGTACCTTAATTGACATGTCAGCACGGGGTCCTGCGAGTAAAAAAATGGCGCTAAAATGACCTACCGTCCATGGCAATGCAGCGAACGACGTTCTCACCCAAGTGTTGCTAGATAATTGGTTAGTTGCGAATTTTTCCACCTCCTGAATAATCGGGGGTACATACAGCAACCTCCAGGACGAGCTTCTGGCCGTTGTTCTGGGTCTCCAGAGCGTTCAGAATAGGGGGGAGCTTGGCGGTGTCGAACTTGACTAGAGAAAATATCAGTATTCGTACGTTCGCATCGGCGACGGTGCAATTGCAGCTCGTCGCTGTGGAATCTCGAGACTAACCGTCGACGACGGCACCAATGACCTGTTGTGCTGTGGTTAGCTGAGCGCCTGGTGTTTGCGGATTCGGCCATTTCTCACCTGGTAGATCTTGCCATCACCAACACCAGCAGTGCTTGCGAATCTGCTGTTGAGGGGGAATCGGATGGAAGCAGGTCGGATGGCACGAGGAGCCGCCGCCGCGAAGGACGGGCGGGCAGCGCGGGCGAAGGAGGAAATGCCGCTACACAAGGAGGTCAGTCAGCTTCGCGGCCCCAATTGGCGCAACGGGCGCAATTGGGCAGTTAAAAACGCTCCAATGCCTTTAACGTACCTCTTGAACATCTTGCCAGATGACAGAGAGCGATCAGTGATGGGAGTGGAGAGAGATTGGTTGAACCTGGGGAGAACTTTTGCAGAGTGAGCAGTTTTGCTCCGGAACTGAGGACTTCGTCGGTTAGAGCTTTCTCACAAGTCACGTGGTGCGCTAAGCTGAAATTATGCCAGATACCCCTTACAGTGCCAGAAAGTCCCTGGTCGCCAGCCTCCGGGAATTCCCTCTGTGAGAAAAACCAGGCTGCTGTTGCTTGCACGGTCAATACACCCTGTTATTCTGCCTTGAGCCCATATTAACTAATCAATTGACTGTTTTAACAAGTGTATTGAGACTTTTGCGCCAGAATTTTGGGCAGCTGCACCGGTCAAGTCTTTTGTTGAGGTACATATATATCTGTGGATGTTCCACCAATGACAAAGTACACAGTGCGAATCTGAAACTCTCGGCGAATTTAGGGAGTTCCGACAGTAATGGCCACGCGCCAGCAGCTCCTCTTTCCCTGATCCTGAGCTATTTTGTGGTGCCTGAGGAAACAGGCTCTGACAGCTAGCGCCCCTTGCCGGGGACGCCGCCCAGCAACAACAGTCTTCAGCGGCCTGTATTAGTTTCTTCCTCATCAGCGCACCCTGGTTCAGCATGACAGGAGACAATCAACTCGCTGCCTGAAAAAATCGGCCTCGATTTATCCCTCAGGCTCTCAACCCCAACGTGAGAAATTAAAGGCCATGTTTTTTTTTCCATCACTGAGCGCCGGGATCCTGGCGAGCCAGGACCTGATTTTGACCATAATTAGTTATTTGGTGTACCACACGAGATTCAAGAAAGTATAAGATTGGACTTACCAGCGCCGTTCTAGACGGGATGTACACTTGCATCCAGTTCTTTCTTCCGTTCCACTCCATAGGAGTAGTGAAAAAGCGAACACTTTCATCGATTCTGCTGTGACCGCCAACATCCTTGCTGTCCGTTTGTAGCACAATCTTGTACGTTCCAGCTTCCTCGATCCCAATTCGATAATCGCTGAAGCTTCCGCTTGGATGAAAATTGAAAACAAAGACGAGACCAGCTCTCTCAAACACAATCACCTTGTCTCCCTCATGCTTTAGGGAGATATATGCCTGAGGCGCGCAGAGCCATCCATACTTGGATTCAGTCTGGTTCATCAGGCTGTCGAACTTGTTCAAAAACTGATAGCGCAAGAGATGGTCCTCGGTGAGATTGAGCTGACGTCTAGCGTACCAGAATGAGTTGTCGTTACCCTCGCGAGGGAAATCGAGCCACTCTGGATGTCCGAATTCGTTGCCTTCGAAGTTAAGGTACCCCTCGCCTCCCAAGGTATGGGTAAGTAGGCGAATCAATTTGTGCAGCGCGATACCACGATCAATGACCGGAGTCAGTGGCGACAGTACAGACATGTTCGTATACATTTCTGCGTCGCAAAGATGCATCATCAATGTCTTGTCACCAACAAGGCTACATGGCGTTAGCTAGGTCGCTTGAAATCGATCAGCACCACTCACGCTTGGTCATGGCTTTCGCAATATGCAATAGTCTTTTCTCCGTGTCTTCGGTTCGTCAGTGTGAAGCAAATATTGCCGATATTCCACTGCTCGTCTTGCAGCTCCTTCAAAATCTTGATCCACATATCTGGAACTGCCATAGCCAAGCGGTAGTCGAAGCCGACACCGCCGAGCTCCACAGGAACACAAAGAGCAGGCATTCCAGACACGTCTTCAGCGATGGTGATGCATTCTGGGTAGAATGAGTGGAGCATTTGGTTGGCAAGCATCATGTAGACGACAGCCTCCTCGTCGACATCCGAGCCAAAATACTCGTGATAGCCGCCCGAAAAGCCACTACAAGTGGTCAGTTAGTGTAGAGCAAACGATGGAAGCTAAACTTACGCTCCAATTCCGTGGTGAGTATAAAGCATACTCGTAACTCCGTCAAAGCGGAAGCCATCAAAGCGGTACTCGTCCATCCAGAAACGGAGATTGCTGAGCAGAAAGCGCATCACCTCGTGATGACCATAGTTGAAAAGACGACTGTCCCATTGCTCATGGTTTCCCTTGCCACCTCCATGGAAGTATTGGTGGTCAGTTCCATCAAAGTTATTCAGACCATCTAGAACGTTCTTGGACGCATGACTATGCACCACGTCAAGCAGAACGACAATGCCCATGCTGTGTGCAGTGTCGATGAGCTCCTTGAGATCCTCGGGAGGACCATAACGGCTGCTGGCGGCAAAAAAGTTGTTGATCTGATATCCAAAGCTGGCATAATAAGCATGCTCCATGACGGCCATGAGCTGGATAACGTTGTAACCAAGATTCTTGATCCTGGGCAGCATATCCCGAGTGAATTCTTTATAAGTGGCGACTCGCTGCTCGGGTGTCGAAATTCCAACATGAGCTTCGTAGACGCGAGCGCTCTCAGGCTTCTTGGGACGTGGGTGCTTGAATTGGTATCTCTCCGAAGCTGGCGGATTCCAGAAGCGTGCGTCATAGACAGGCGAGACACTTAGGTCTTGTGTAACATACTTAATCCAGGCGGGTATCCTGTCTACTCTGTCGCCAGTCGGTAAAACAAGAGAAATCTTGGGCTCGTGTCAGAAAAGCATCTGAATGTGCAGGCGCTCACAAACATACCTTGACTTTGGAGTTGTGTGGAATGCCTGGCTGGCCTGCGTTTGACGGCACAACAATTGCAAATGCCCCGTACGCATCCTTTTGCATGGGATGCGAGGTCTGATTCCATTCGTCTGTATCTGAGTTAATTTGACAGCTTGAGACAAGTGTTGCGCCATCACTCACTGAAATCACCAACCAAGTATGCTTCTGCGGCGTTTGGGGCCCATTCGCGGTACTGAATGTCACCATTGGACAGGACATTGAAGCCATATTTATCGAATCCCTGATTTGGAATGAGAAATAAGACAGCATTGAAGTGGTTGGTTGTGCGAAAAATACCTTGGTATAGCTATCCAAGCCTCCCTCAGAATCGTCAATCTTCCTGATCCATTCTTGCGCTTTCCCAAACCGGCGCCGAAGAGCGTCGCTGAAAGGTTCCAGCCATGGATCTAGCTTGATAACGCCTGTGATAATTATATTAGCACAGCGAAGCAACCAAATTGTTATGCCCGTACCAGTGCCATCGGTTGGAATATCGGAAGCTCCAGTAGTTGCCATGATAGCTGCAAGGTGCGGCGTTGCAAGCTCCAGTTAGCTGCTATTAATGACGCGGGGTAGCAGTCGCAATCAGCAGTCAGCGTCGCAGGCGTGAAAGTGGTTCAGTGCAATTATAATTCAAACTCGCAAGTGATTCCGACGAAGAAAAGGAGATCCGCTGCGAAAATGAATTGAGCGAATTGAAGTTTTTTACGATGAAAGGCGAAGAAACAAGATTCTGGTTCGAGGGGCAATTTCTCTGGTTGGGTGTGGCGCTGATGACGGGCAGCGCTAGCTTGCACCTAGGCGACTGGTAGGTAGGTACCAGGCTGCGGTACCACAGTTATCCACAGCACAGAGCATCGACATGCAGCTCTATCGCCCAACAAATCGCCCCTCTGCCCATTGTCTGGTCGCCTGGTCGCCTGGTCGCCTGGTAGGCTGCCGTGTCAAGCTAGTAGCCTGTCTATTCGGGCCATCTGCGCATCAGTGGCGTTACCAATTTCTCGTATGCACCCTTATCTTCCATGATGCGTTATAAAGCAAGCTGATATGCTCTCGTTGCGAAAAACTCGATGTCGGAGATCAGTACAAGAATTTACGCTACAATCCCCCGAGTAATCACAGATAAGCCTCGGATATAAATCGATTTCAGACTGCCATCTACTTGTGCCACGCGCCCACCACCTTCTGTCTGTAGTGGCACAAGTAGTGGACAAGAATTAGAAAAATGCAAAAGCATTCTGCGACACTTTGAGGGCCAGGCCCGCTTTTCTCTTATACCTAGATTTTCACGCGCAGACGATCCGGCAACTAGTCCTACTCCAAATAGTCAGAATCTCAATCTCTTCATTCTTATAAGGGCATTCCATCTAATCAATGCTGAAATAAGCAACTAAGCTCTTCGGTAGTGGATAGCTCGGGCGCATACTGCAGGAACAGGCAGCTCTCACTGACTCCGAGATTATTGTGCTCGACGAAGAGAACAGCTCCACAAGGCACAGTAATCAGAATGACAAGCGTGTCACTGGTTCTTTCAAGGATCTAGAGAACGTTTGTAAGCTTGCGCGGAAAGTCGATGTTCTCACCTTCGGGATTGAGCATGTCAACGCCAATATCCTAGAAGAAATCGCCTGGCGTGGTGTTACCATAGCTAATGGTAGCGTGGAAAAGGTTATGGTGTATCCTCTAAGAGATAATACGGTTGATACAGGATAAAAACCTCCAAAAAGAACATTTCGGAAAGTCTGGAGTTCCAATAGCACCCCAGCTTACCATTAAGCCGCGCGACGCAATGACAGATTCGCTTCAGAACCCCGGGTGCGTATTTGGCTTCCTATTTATGCTTAAAGCGAGAAAAATACCAGGCAGTGAGTATGTTAGTCAGTCTCCCACGTCTTTTTCACTACCAGAGCATCTCTGATCACGATTTGGGACATGGTTGGATTGTACCTATCTCAGCCATGGCCCAATTCTTTGCGCAATTTTGTGCGATTTCTAGTCCGGTGCCAGAGGCTCTGAAGCTGTAGCCTCGTGTGAATGAAGCAATCATGCTCAACATCTTGAGGGGCGCAGATCGCAACTCAGACGATGCACACGTGCACTTGGCAGAGGATCATTAAGACGAAAATATGGACATATTTCTACATTTATATGACGATCCTCTGAAATTGATCGAGACAAAAAAATAGGACATATCAAGGTGGTCTCGTATCTGCAAGGGCCCAACCTTCAAGTCATCGCTTCGCCATTGATAACGAGTGTTAACAAAATACCCAAGGATCGTATTGCTGGTAGTAGCCCAGATACCATACTATCAGAATTATTGACGCGGTAATTACTACCCAATAATATGTAGGTCGGTATGTAAGGTAATGAATGGTTGGTGGCTTGTGCGGGCGGAAGGTTCAGAGCCACTTGCGGCGCTGCGCTACCCCCACGGCACCTGACTCCCCGCGTTCCACTTTCCACCGAGTGAGCTCGGAGCTCTTGACGGATGCGAGATCGGCGTCACAGTGCACCCAAACATACCTCCTTCAATTACCGGGCATAGCTTTTCTACTGCCGACCAGGCTGAAAGAAGTGACTTTTGCCTCCATCAAGCAGTTCGGGTGAATCTGTATCTTGGATATTTGAACATACTGCTACGACGTGCTCGGCCGTACCTAGCCGCCCGTGACGCAATCGGTTGTCACCGCATCCCGCCAGAAGCTGACCGCCCAACAAGCCATACCATCCGTGAATCGACCGAGCTCACATACGAGAAAGAAGCAGCATTGCCTAGCACATAGACAAAATGCTCCGGCCGACGCAAACGATATACTCGGCGGCCCTGCGCAGCCAGCGGCCGCGGCGGCTGTCAGCAAACCCTGGCTGCACCCGCTGCCTGTCGGTCAGCGGCCCGGTTCTTGGCAGCCGTCAGGCCGACATGAATTCTGGGTTCACGGGCACCTATGACCCTTCAGAAGACTCCGGCCGAGGGCCAATGTTTAACAAGCGAAGATTTGGGGTGCCACAGTTTTACCCACGAGACTTGAAGCGCCGAGTGGACAGCTACGTCGTGGGCCAGGACCGTGCCAAGAAGACGATATGCTCTACCATTTTTAACCACTATCAAAATCTCAGACGACGGCATCAGCATGAGCATGAAGAACAAAACCTCAGAGAAAAATCCATGCGCCAACGATTTGCCAGAGACCGAGAGCTGCACCAAAAACGTCGAGAAACACATCCTGTTGATGGTAAGAGACTTGAAACGTTCTGAGGAAAGTTTCACTAGCTGACAGCTACAGACGAATTTCCAGGACATACAGAATCCGTCCGCGAACTTTACGAAAGTGACAGGTACGAAACACCATCGTTAGATCACCTATACATTCCCGAGGATCACGGCATTCACGAACCTGTCAAAATTGACAAGAGTAATCTGCTTCTAATCGGACCCACGGGAGTAGGAAAAACATACATTTTAGAGTGCGTCATGTGCCTTTGCTATCAACCAGGCGGTAACTAACGAGTGCAGAACTCTGAGCAAGAAGCTTCAGGTCCCCTTCTCCATCTGCGACTGTAATTCTCTTACACAAGCTGGCTATATTGGGCAGGATGTTGAGACGTGTATCGAACGACTTCTTATTGAAGCAAACTATGACATTAAAGCTACAGAGCAAGGCATTATTGTATTGGACGAATTCGATAAGCTTGCCAGACGAGAGACTTCAAACGGCCGTGATGTCGGTGGCGAGGGCGTCCAGCAAGCTCTGCTAAAGCTGGTAGAAGGCGCCAAAGTCACAGTCAACGTGAAAGATAACCGGTCGTCACGATCCGCGCCACCAATCACGACAAACTATAACGGGGGTAGCTCTTCTAGCAGCTCTGCTCAGGCGGCGCCACCAGCCGCCAAGGTGGACCAGTACACCATCGACACCACCAACATTTTATTTGTCTTCTGTGGTGCCTTTGTCGGTCTGGATAAGACTGTTATTCGGAGAGTTGCCAAACCCACGATGGGCTTTGGTGGTGAAGTGAAAGGACGCACTACGCTCTCCGGCGAGCAACAGAGCCTGCCCCCAGAACTCTATGAGCACTTGGCACACCATGACTCTGCTTCGGATTTCACTCCCATGGATCTCGCAACGCCCGCTGACTTGCAAAAATTCGGGTTCATTCCCGAACTAATTGGTCGATTGCACAACATTTGCGCCCTTAGCCCCTTGTCAAAGGAAGATCTCTATCGCATTCTTACGGAGCCACGCAACAGTCTGGTTGCGCAGTACACCGCACTATTCGAAACGTACCCCTCACGGCTGTACTTTACTGACAAGGCACTTTATGCGATTGCGGATAGAGCCTCAATATCCGGCACGGGTGCTCGGGGTCTGAAGATGGAAATGGAACGGATCTTGGGCGAACCCATGTTCGATGCACCGACGCCGTATGTTCTCATTACAGAAGGTTGCGTCAATGGCACCGAGAAGGCTAGCTACTGGGCCAAGGATGGGAGATTCGAGGTTGACAGACGCCTAGAGGAAGAGCAGCTCAACCGCACTGTTCAACCGCCAGACACGTTTGAACGGCTACGGGAAGCTGGGCAGAGTAGCGGTTGAGCGTCTCGGATATACATGTTTAGGAAAGCAGACATGGTCAATATCTATACAGCGAATAACTACAAGCGTTCACACCTAATGCAGCGGAACTGCCAAGTTTTGTGTAACGGAAACAAATGCTTCTTTTGATTCTGTCATTGTAGTACAGTATTTACACCTCCTAAATCTTGTAAGCTTCTTCGGCTTCGCTCGACAATTCGCCAACAGTTCACCAAACGCTCTAGGCCCATTTTACACGTGAGAAATATTACTGCGTTTCCCACGGTTCACACAATCTTCTATAACAAAGGAAAATGATAGAGTGCGTCTTGCATATTTTATGAGTCGATTTAGTTGCCCTTGGGGGGAGACTGGACGACACCCTTGCCAGTGTAGCCGTCGGAGGAGATACCGGTGATGGGGTTGGCGTTTTGTTTCTGCGCGACGCGTTAGTATGCAACCATTGTACGGGCATTACCCCTGTGTCGGTAAAAATACGTACGAGGAGGAACTCGTTGGACTCTTCCTGGTACTCCTTGGTCATGGTGTAAGGAGCGGGCTTGGCGACGGCGCGGATGGCAGCAAAGATGGCGATGGAGGCGCCGACACCGAGGGCGACACCCCAGGCGATGCGGGCGTTGGTGCCAGGAGGATCGGTAGCGCGGGGGCCATGGGGACCAAAGGCAATCCAATAGGCTATTGAGAGGGTTTGAGTTAGTTTTTTTTGGTCTTCTTGGATGCACGTAAACTGCAGATGCAACACTAGCGCGCGCGGCAACGCAGTCGATTCACTGCCAATTGCCCGAATAGGCAAGTATGCATGTACTATTTCCGATGAAATGGGCCACTCGGCATATTTTAACAAGGGCCATGAGAAATCTTTCGAGGTGAATTGGCCGTCGTGGTCGTTGTCGCTGGCGAAACAGTGGCTGGCGTTTCGGGCGGGTGCTAAGCTCGGCAACCCGGGAGGTATTTTCAGGGAACCGCAGGGGAATTGGCTACATCAAAGAAAAAAGCACAACGTACCGGCCTTCTGCTCCTGAAGGGTCAGCTCAGACCAGCTGCCCTTCATGCGATCACGGAGAGCCATCCAGAGGTCGGCCTGCTCCTGAAGGGGCATGCCCTCCCATCTCTTCTCAATGTTCTTGAGCGTCGGGTTGGACAGGGCCTGGGTGGAATAGGCACGGGGCGCGGCCCGGCGCAGAACATTCGTGGCCTGCGTGCGAAGCATTGTGTCGGGAGGGGGGAGAGGGCGAAGCGAAAGTCGATGGTGAAGCCGAAGTGTATGCAATTGGCGCGTCGGCCGTCGTGCGAGATCGTTTTTCAGTAGGAGCACGGGGGAATTGATTAGGCTTGTCGAGAAGGCAATCTTATGACTTGGACGATTTCTCACTGCCGGAAGAAGCTTTGCTCCACGGATGACTAAGGAAAGCCGGCCTGATTTTGTCACGTGATGCGTGATGAGGAATAATGCGACTTCTCATTGGTCAATTGATCTGAAGCTCAAGCTGCTTGTCACTGCTGTCTAGCCAGCTGAAAAGTTATTAACTTGGAACAACCGACCGGGTTTAAATTTCATGTCGGATTCTAGCCCAGAACATTTCAATTATCACGTCGCTTTTCTTTCAGTATTGGTTTTGCCACATACCATGCTGTGGCGGACAAGTGTTCTCGGGGAATGACGGGAGGTGGCCTGAGTGAGCTAATGTTGTGGCACCACTTCTGCACACCAATACAGCCGCAAATTAATTACACAGCCGGTTGAAAAATGTGCAGTTGGAAACTCCGATAAAAATAAGCAAATTCTTCGGAGCATGAGAATGAAAACAGTTTCACGAATGAGACTAGTATAAGAGAAAACGCCCAGTATTCGGTAGCACGTTACGCGACTCAAGTAAAGGCCAGTCCACTCTCCAAGCCGAAGACATGGTAAAACAAGTCTATGTATTTCTTTCTGCAATCTAAAACTTGACTCCAAATAATCTCTTGTTGCGAATCCTTTCGCCATATCGGTAGAAAACTGCAGGTACTGGGACCATTGCAAGAGCAATAAATGCAAGCAGTGAAGCACCCCATCCTAAATCCAGTGCATTGAACATGGGCCGCCCTGCCAAAGGGAGAAAGGCGCCTCCGAGCGACCGGACGACAGTACTAGCAGCAACAGCAGAAGCTGCATATTGGGTGTATGCATCCACTAAATATGTTGTCGCAGACATCTAAGTTTGTCAGTTAATCTTTTTTTCTTTCCAGAAAGGTAGCACTTACAATGACTGGAGTCATCCCTAGGCCAATGAAAAAGAGGCCTATCATTGGGAGGATCCAGTGTTGATGGGTTTGTCCAGTCCATCCAAACCAAAACAGGCCAATCGGAAGTATTAGAGCAGCTGCCATGATGAGAGGAATGCGATACTCCGGTTTCCGCTCGCCTCCGTTCTTGGTCGCCAAACGGGTGACAATCCGGTCGGACATGGCGCCAGTAATTACCAGGCCAATTGAGGCCCCCAGGCCCAGACCTATGTATGCGAGGCCGGTGTTGCCCGAGCTGAAGCCATATTTATGCTCAAAGAGCGTCGGAATGGCTGTAAAAACGAGATACAAGTAACCATAGACGACCAGCATCTGCAGCGAAAGGAGGAGAACAATGGGTGAGAAGACGAGCATTTTCGTCGGTCGGAAAATAGCCATCGCGAAAACCTGTTTCGGTTCAAGACCTGAAGACAAAGAAGAACGAAGCTTAGGATTGCCAGTGGATTTTCGAAGCTTTGCTGTCTTCTTCTCCAGAATCGTTGGAGCATATGATTCCCGCAAAAAGACAAAAGACAGTAATGTAACAATTCCACCCTGGTAGAAGATGATGATTAGATTGTGGTCTTAAAGAAACCCTTTAAACGTTTGAGATCTCACTTACAGCGATGACCGTAAGCCACAGTGTCCACCGCCAACCAGCCGCTTGCGCGAGATACCCTCCAGCTAGATCAATGTCAGTCATGCCTCATTACGCCACGAATAGACTACAAAACATACCTATAGCACCGACAATCGGACCAAATATAGGACCATACAGCCATGCGGCCATCACTTTCCCGCGAATCTCTGGCGCCGTCACATCCGCAATGGTGCCAGCGCCGATGGCCATAGGACAGCTGGCACCCAGACCAGCCAAGAACCGGAAGGCGATAAGTGCGCCCAGATTGGGCGCTAATGCACACGCGACCGAGAAGATCACGAAAAGGACATTGCAAATATGGTATAGCGGGCTGCGGCCATAAATTTCCGAGAGCGGTGCAATAAGAAGAGGGCCAAAGCAGTATCCGATGACGTACACTGATACGATGAAGGACGCAAGTTCGGGGCTATTCGATTTAAATTCCTTCATAATCTGATCGATGGCGGGAGCAAATATCGACGACGCCAGGGGACTATATGCTGATTAGGGAAATGTTCTGATAAAAAGCAATGCGACAAGCCAACCTAATAAAAGTGATCGCGGATACAATCGCTACTATGACGAACTTTTGTTGAAATGGCCATTTTCGCGGGTTTTCGGGGTCGCTTGGCCCATCCCAGGTCACTTCGTCGGCATCGGGCCCTCTGGGCTCATCGATCTCTGGAATCGGAACATCCGTGGTCCAGCCACTCTCCAGATCCTTGGTGCTGCCTGTGGTTGGTCTGTCGACGAATATGGTGGACGATTCGGTATGACTAGCACGATCGCTATGCGAGGAAGTGACCGTCATGGTGAAACATTTGCTGCGATGTAAGAGAACCGTTTCTTTTTCCAAGACAGCTCAGACGATGTTTACAATCGGTAGCATCGAGCAGAGAAAAGTACAGAGAAACGAGAGTGGTCAAAGAGATAGGTCCATGGACGTACTAATACTAAACTAAATATGCAAGCCATGTGTTGCTAGCGGCCAAGACTTGCAAGCCTTACTCTTGGCTTAGAAATGCCTGGCTCATTCACAGCCAGCTGCGGCATCCCAGCTCGTGCATGTCGGGGCTCATTGGTAAGGGGGTCCTTTTTGGACCGCGCATACTGGAGCTGAATTCGGCGCCGCGCATCCATGAACAGGCTTTTTTGGGTGACACAAGAGGACATGAGCAAGGCCGTGGTACATATAGGACTGCGTCTGGCTAGCTCGAAACAATCGACCCGCCTGTTAACTGGGAGTAATTCGCCCGAGAATGGTGTGGTGCAATCGTAAGCGACCCCGAGTTGGGTTGCAAGGGAGTTGCAAGATTCAAGACGGTTGAACCACGCTAGGTTACATCGTCCAGCCAGCAGTGTCATTCTGATGCCAGGTATTTCCGTGTTGCCCATGCCCGACTGTGTCTCTCGATACCAATGAGAGTTCCTACAGGTCTACTTTCGAAAGCGCTTTCAGATACTCACAAAGTCGCCCAGTCGTGGATTTCCCGATCTACAGAATCAACCACAATGTATTACAAACCATGCTCCAGAAGGATTGGGCTGAGCCGGAACCGCAGTTGACGTTCAGCTCTTTGTGGGTCGCCACCAAAGGCGTCAATGACGCCGTGGGGCCGCCCGCGGACTTTCCGGATCCCACGGATATTCACTCAAACACACCCACCTTTCCCTCCAACATATCCTCAATTCCGCGCAAAAAGGAACGTGTTGTAAGATTTGTTTCCATTGTGGCCGTGAGATAATCCATCGGGCAGCATGGGTCGCCAGCCGAGACAGCGGCCCATTTCCTGCAAGCTGTGCCGCCAGCGCAAGCTGCGGTGCAGCCGCATCTTTCCCTGCTCCAATTGTACATGCCGTGGGGTCGTGTGCGAGCATGATGGACCTGTGACAGCCCAGACATCGGCGCCAAGAGCCAGTCTGGCGGCTAATTCTAGTGTCAGTGCTCCTTCAGTGACCCTATCCGACCAAGATGATTCGGATTTGCGCATGACAGAAGGCGAGCAATCGGTGGCGCCCAAGGACGTCCCTAATGCCGAGCTGCTCGCCCGGCTAGAGAAGCTTGAAGCGCTCATCGCCGCTCAAAACAGAGAAGGCATGGTGAGCAAACCTGAGCCCACCGCTTATTCAGAAGTACCACCGCCAAACCAACTGTCCGCTGTGGCGTCACCAATGTCGCCACAGCTTCAAAAGTTAACAGATGATGCGTTATGGCTTGAAAGATCATTTACAGGCCACTCCATGCTGGTATGTGTGCACAGCAGCCTCCTACTAGCCTCAAACTTGCATATGCCAGTATCAAGGTTTTCATGCGTGGGTTACATTAACGATTGATTTTCTCAATTAGGAACCGCTCTGTGATGCCATCTCATTCCGCACCTGTCCTGTTCGTCGAATTGTCAAGCAGGGCAGTTTTGTATTGCAGAATGACCCTTCCACACCGTCCTTCGGTTCCGGAGAGGTAACAAGGTGTATCTGGTTGCCACGCCGTGATGAAGCACGCATTATTTCACACAAGTACATATCCGATGTCAATCACTTTCATCATATAGTTCATGTGCCGACATTTACGACAATCATCGAGCAAATCTACGATTGTATTGACAGCAACACGACGGTAGATATTGGACAAATGACACTACTATTGAGTATGTGTGCAGCGTCGACATATACCTGGTCTGCTCAGGATGATGCGAGACTGCTATATGGCACGGTAGCGGAAGCAAGAGGGCAGGCTCTCTTGTGGGCGAAGGCCGCCCTGGATGTAATGGACCATGCACAGCGTGTTGGGCATGCCTCCTTGGAATGTATCCACGGCATGGTCATTCTTTTTTACGTCTTTTGCAATATTGAAGGCTTGTCGCCTCGCGCTAGGAGTCTCAACGCCCGCTCAATTTGCATGGCCAGAGAACTGTCGCTGCACCGCATCGATGCCCCTAGCAATCGCGAGGTCGCGAACTTGGGTAGCCTTCGAGCTGAAATTTACAGACGAACATGGTGGTTTCTTGTCGCCACAGACTGGTATCTTTTGCGAAACCCCTTTATAAGTTGCCGCAATATGGCTAACATTTGGCAGGATGGTCACTCAATTTGCCTTCCCCCAAGAGGGATCGTTTACTATTCATCCGTTCCACATGATGGTACGAAAGCCGTCTAATGTAAATGATGACGATATCGTCGATACCCAACCTGTTATCGGTCGGCCGTTGACGGAACCTACCGATGCATCTGCTCTAATCTATCGCATTCGGCTTGCTGAGCTTTGTCAGAACATGCTTGACAAGGACCGCGCATATGCTTTCCAGGCTCAACCCGCCGATCACAAGTTTGTCATGGATATGGATGCCAAATTCAGGGTATACTTGAGAGAGCTACCAGATTTCTTCTCTATGGATAGCACCAATATGCATACTCTCTCGCCATCGGATCCGCGCCGTGATCCGAAGATCACAATCCAGCGCTACACGCTGAACTTGCTGATCTACAGACATCTGTGCAAGCTACATTTGCCATTTCTCGCCAGAGGTTCCGTGGAACAATCGTACTCGTACTCGTACGAGGCTTGCATGACAGCTGCTAGGATGATCATTCAGACCGAGAAGCACCTCAAGCTCGAGGACCTACCATTTTCGAGCACACGACTGAGATCTGTCATCATTCTTCGAAGTGTATTCCTCGCCAGTATTGCTCTGGTTCTAAATGCTTGTATTGGTAGACATCCGGAGGATACTCCTACGAACGACTCGCATCTGGTTGAAGCTTGGCGCATCATGGACGACGCCAAGGATCAATCACCCATCGGAGCAAAACTTCTCGACTTATCTGTTCAGGTCTTAAAGCGACATACACCAAACCATCCGGCGCTGAAAATGTTTACGTCCTTGCCTATGGCAACGCCGATGACGCCCGACTCTGCTGGGCGTGAAGAGCAGCGGCGGACTATGCCCTTCCAAGGCTTTGGCCCAGAGGCGGACCCGTCATATATGGACCAGCAATGGCAGGCGCTGGAGGGCAGGATGGACCTCAACACTATCGATTTCGATAAGCTCTTCTATGGACTCGAAGCACCATTTATTTAACAGATTCGGGGTCGGCATGCACTGTAATTGAATATGACAAACAGGCGATACCCCTGAAAATTCATGTAAAAGGCGTTCATGGTAGTCTAGGATTCTAGTAATACATTGTACTTCTCGTACATACTGGATCATACAGATACACAGTTTAGCTTGGCCAGAACTGGCGACCAGTGATGTGAATTCTGCCAGGGACCTTACACCACTCAACTCTAAGGCGCAGGCTTCGCCGCTCCTTCTTTGGAGTGTGTGGCTTTGGCATTCATTCTGGGCCAGAGATGTTAGTAGACTTCATACAGCGCGCGGCTTAACACTCACCCTTTTGTATCAATCGGCTTAGGTCCTTTTGTTGGAATTTCCGGTGATTCTTTCGGTGCTAGCATCGGTTGAAACGTATAAAAGCCTGTATTACGAGGTAAGCAATTTTGAGTCTTGTGGGATGAAAACTGCGCGACACGTACCACCAGCCACCCCGAAAAAGACTGCCAGTGCCATTGGCAAAGCTCTTTCCAAAGCGCCACCCATGATAAATACAAATAAATGATCCCGTCAAAACAGAGAACTGGCCAGAAGCTGCGACGGCAGGGTATTGTGACAGGTCCAGGGTGGGCAAAAAGGACGTCTAGCTTGGTAGGTACTCTGGGTTGGTGCTAGCGCCACCAGCACCATCGGCGCTGTGGTACCCCACCGACACAGCTTAACCACTGTAACCACAGGCGGCGCGGCTTTGAAGCCGGACGCGTCTCCCAAGATCGCAGCGCGTCTTCACGGTGACGGCCCGCTGTAAATTTACGGACTGTTTGGAAACGAACGCCAAATCGCCAAAATCAACAGCATTGCCGCCTTGAGAAATACCATACATCCATCGACACTCTCAAAGCACGACATCGAATTATCAATCATGAATAATGATGGGCAGTAGTCAACCATGGCAGACTGGAAATTACTGGGAGAAGTGCCAGACTCCGAAGACGAAGATGCATTCGATAGCCAAGACTTGCCTCTCGGCCGCGAACCCACGACGACACCTCTAGTTGAAATACCAGAAATAAATACGCATGACATATGGGACATCCCCGATTCCCAAAAGGCGACCGAACGAGAGCAAGCCCCAGCCAGCCCCAATGGCTCGCTCAGCTCGTCACCTCTGTCATCTGCTCAGAGCGTGGATGGGCTGCCAGAGCTCGATGCCATGCTGCTTGACAGTGACGAGGATGACGGTACACAAAACAACACAAATGGGGAGCGGAACACCCAAAATAACTCACGGATATATATTGAACTGGTAAATCGGGCGCCGAGTACATTTGAAGACCTGTCACGCTATGAGTCGACTCGCCAGGGCGTCGACGAAGTCGCTGTTTTGCCGAGCCAGGATTTGGGAATAATAGAAGATACGCAAGATCTGCAGCGCGAAGCAGTTCGCCTAGAGCGCTCGCTGCGACCACGCAAACCGATTCAAGAACACCCATATCTCCTGGAGAATGCGCATTATAGCAGTCTTATCCGAAAGCATGGCATGCGACCTGTTCAGATGGCAATGGCCCGTGCCAGGGCCGCTCGGGATGAAAATCCTCAGGATGGTGACTTTCAAGACGACAGCCAGGGTAATTCGCTCCCGGAGTTGAACAACTCGAGTCAATTGCTCAACGACAACGATATGGGTGACAGCGCGGATATTGGCATCTTCAATTTCCCGTCGTCATCACCACCCAAGACTTCGCCGTGGATCCGCCACGGAAGATCGAGCAACCACGGAAGCTCACAAGGTGACACTGATAACACTAGTGTTCCTGACCAGGAATTGCCTGCGCTCAATGATCTCCTGACCAAGTCTCACCGCAAAATTTCACCATCGACGAAACGACCGAAGTTAACGTACGGCTCATCTGCCCGAAAACGCAGAAGACACGATGTTGTCGACAGCGACCCTGTTGATTCTGGTATCGGCTCTCATGTTACCTCAGTATCTACAGGCCAACGGCTCGCTGCCGGTCCGCTACCGCCTATTCCAAGACTACAGCTGAACCCACAACGCCCTGCCAACGTATCTGCAGCCAGAACTGCCTTGATGATAGATAACAGCTCGTCTTCAGAGGGAGAGGAAAATCGACATGAAGAGACACAAGAGCGTGAAGGCAGCGTTTCCGATGAACCGGTCAATGAGAGGCTGAACTACAAGAAGCGAATAAGAGGCGTTCTTCCTGCCTCTTGGCTCCGCTTGGATCAAAAGGCAAGTAGAGACAAGGCGCAGAAAGACCTTCACACACGACAGCGAAACCGCACGCCAGAGAAAGAAGCGCGACGTGGTGTAGCACAAACAAGGGCAATTAGCAACGCAGTGCCATCACCCAATCCTACATGGTTTTTTGATGAGTCGGAGGAAGATGAGCCTTTTCCTCGGCCGGCAACAACCGACGACACCTATCACAGTCAATCTCGTATTGTGTTAGTTCCAGACGAGAATCCAATACAACCAAATGACGACTTATCCGACGATGGTTCTGTAATTGAACATGACACCATCGACACTATGTTCGGTGGGCCAACCCAACGTCGCACTCCCACCGACGCCAATCGGCTTGCCAAAACGGGAGGCTCTGTCAAACGGTCGAACATGAAGCCTAGGCAACAGAAGATCACAGCATCTCTTAGTGCACCGAGATCCACTTCAAATGGTCAGCCCAAGTCTCATCGTTCAAAGACGAAGTCGGCAGATCGACCAAGCTCGAAGAGGAGACCTGCCCCACGGCCCGCTCCCAAGCCATTGAGTGTCCTTGACGTTATCGAGCCTGATGCACCCCGATTTCTCAGGATCGCAGCACGTACGGCAAAAACAAGAGTCAATCAGGGCCGAACCAGCCCCTCTAAAAAGGTAATCCGCCTTGCCTCAAGAGCAGACCACGTAGACGCCATTGCGTCGTTTGACAAATGGAAATCTGGAGCTATTCCGCAAAGAAGCGAGGTTTCCGAGGCGAGAAACGAGAAACGCAAGCA
Source organism: Aphanocladium album (assembly GCA_029218145.1). NCBI lineage: Eukaryota > Fungi > Ascomycota > Sordariomycetes > Hypocreales > Aphanocladium > Aphanocladium album. Next base: position 55,647 of record JARDXD010001662.1, read on the forward strand.
ACATTCACGGAAGCCGCTTGGGGAGAGGACTGGCAATCAACCAACTACACCGCGAAAACAAACGAAACAACCAAAGGCGCTCACCATCAAGTCACGTAAGTTTGTCAAGCAGACCAGCAATGGAGGTTCGGCTCGCTATCTACCAGCCAACAACCAGCCGCAAATCCCGATACAGCCCACTATCATAAATATCGATAACGACGATGATATGATACTACCCGCAGAGCCTACACAAGGGGTGAGGCAGACGGGGAGGACTCTCACAGACGGCCTAAGGCCTTCGCGGCCAGCAATGTTGGAAGCGGAAGAACTGGGAAAAGTTGCGCCGCTTGCATTCCATCGGAGGAAAAAGATTCTCGACGGGATTTACCGCAGAGATGACCGAGAATCATCTGTCGATACATCAGATTCTCACTCTGAGCTCAGCCTTGACAGGCTGTCAGCAGTAAATCTTTCGAAAATCGACCATGAGGATACAGCGATGGAGACAGTGCCACAGAGGCAACCAAAGCGCCGCAGCCGACCCAAGAAATCGCAGAAACCGGTGCGCATCGATGTAGATGCTCCTCAGTTTAGCCACGCCACAGATCCCCTGCCAACGTCGTACACAGTCGAGATTGAATCAGAGCGTCCACAAACTGCCAGCGACGAAGCCAAACTAGCTGGGCTTGGTCCATACGGCACACAATATACGAACCATTTCGAAGTCTTTCCTTTGGACCCTGGCGTATATTTTCACCAGTCAACGCTCCTTGGCAGCGGCATTCTTGCAGATTGCCAGACGCACGCAAAAAGACAAAGATTGCTCAGTTCACATCCTCGCATGGCATTCCAGTTCGGTACCTATTCTTGCAGATGGGGTACATGGAATGCCCAGACATCTTCTGAACTGGGCATCGTACTTGACTTGATTGCTGAGGAGCTGGAAAAGTCCGAAGGGATCAACGTTTCCGGAGAGTCGACGGTTCTCGAAGCATCAATGTTCATATCAAAGTACGCAACCTCTGTACTGAATTTTGAAAGCGACTCAGCTATCCAACCGTTCATTACGCGAGTACTTGATGTGGTGAAGAGCTTCCATGCTCGCCTGTCTGGCCGCGTCGCGAGAAAACTGATGTCAAAAAGAGCTTCGCAAACAGCAACGAGAGTATATGATAATGTTCTCATACTTGCACTGGTAGCTCTTTTGATCTGCACCGAGGATAGTAGTCTCATGGCCGAAAAGTTTCAGCTAGAAGACCTTCTCCGAAGCTTGGCTGCAGGATCAATGTCGAACCTGCTGCTTCTGGGCGTTGGCAGGATTCAGGCATCTTACATGCGGCTTCAAGAGACTGCAAGCCGCGAACGAGGGCTACGTGAAGATGAGCCGGCTATTCACTCATGGGCCCTGCTCGTGCAAATCTTGGAGATCAGCCATATCCCGCGTGGCTCATTCTGGGACGTGCTCAAACAAATTGTTGCTACCAATGACCAACTTTCCGTGCCTGATGCTCAGGTATATGAAAAGATCTGGGAGACGATGTTTACCATGCTGCCGATCGGTGAATTCAGCCCCTCAGGAATATTGATACCTGGGAAGCGATACGAAGCAAATAGCGATGGATGGATGATTGTGCAGCAGCTGCTCCGACCAGTGTTTACAATCTACCGTGAAAATACACGACAAGCCCCCAGTTTTAACAATTACTGCCGCGCACTGATAAGCCGATGCCATTATCTTGTACAGCAATGGGGCTGGCGGCGCAGTGGAAGCATTGTCGGCGCCATTTTTGACTTTTTCGGTTCGCAGAATCTGGAGCATTTGCGCAACGAAGAGGTCAATGCTTCGCCAAAATTCCTGGACCAGCTTGCTGGAGAGCCTTCCCTGTCAGTTGAAGCAGGAGACAGGTGCTTTCACGTTTTTCTCAAACTGCTTGCTCTGAGCATACAGAAGCTTCGTGCTACTGGGGCTCTGAATGACATTCGCAACCTTGTCGCCCGAACAATTCCCAATCATAACCGACAACACTTGAAAGAGCAGACAGTACATGAGCGAGATTTGGCAGCCCTCAGAAATCACCATGATCTTTTGGCAACTCTCTTTTGGGCTGCCCCACCAGATCTGCGGCCATCGCCGGGGCTGATCGAACGACTTGTGGCACCGGAGACTTCGCACAAGGAAGCAAGCTTAATAAATATTCGGTGCTGGAATCAGCTCTGTCGCTTCATCGTAGCAAAGGGTGAGGCTTCCACAGCATTCAAGCCCTTCAACCTCTGGCGCAATGGCTTCTTTCAGAAGATGGTACAACAATATGACTCTGCTGCCTCGGATATTCAGCAGCAGTTGCTGGCCCTGCCAAGCGAAGTGCGCCACACCATCGGTGAGGATGTGATCAGTTCCATGGTTTCGTTGAACAAGGGCGCAGTTGGTGATGTGCTCCATGCCAGCATCGCGGCGTCGCTTGATGTCATGAAGCATGCTGCCGATCTCGAAGCAGCTACATTTTGCTTGAACACCTTGCAACTGCAGCACATCTACAAGCAGTTCAGCATCTACCCCTCTGAACTAGGCTGGAACACGTTGCGAGGAGCGATCTCCACACTGGACCTATTCCTAGGCTGCATTGCAGAGTTCAAGGAGAACGAAGAAAGCCAGCAGAGTGAAAGTCAAATACTCAACTCTGCCCAAGCAGATGACGCCCTTTTGCTGCTTGATCACGAGATTTCGAAAAACTATTTTTCCATGGTGCGATGCATTCTATCCAACAGGACTTCAAACAACGGACCAGAAGCATCCGAAAACTTTGCAGGCGTAGAGCAAGGTGTTGTGGTGGCCATCCGACTAGCGGCCAGTTTTATCAATGGCGGCCTGGTCAAGTTGCAAGATCTGTTCAAGCGCGGTAAATACGGATTGTTTGATGGCCAAATCCATAAGCTGGATTTCGTTCAAAGACAATACCTTGTGTTGGTGGTGGTCACCCTGCTCAAGGCTGGCGTGGACAACTTTGCTGATGTGGAATTCACACTGTGTGAGCTCTGGCTACTTTTTCTGGTCAAACCGAGCGGCTACCTCAAATATGAAAGTCAATTTGCCGAGGCATTACGTCAACGGGGCGAATGTTTCCTCCCATCGATCGACAACGGGCTTACAAATTCTCACAATTACGAGAGCAACGTGGCACTCTTCGAATTTGCGATATCAATGATGCGCAGCTCAATTCGCGACGCTGGCCCGAATATGAAGCGTTTCTTGATGTCGGAACATTCCAAGGCTTTGAAACTCGTCATGGAGCAGATGAAGGACGATTTGAAAGCAACGTCTTCAAAGCCTGTTATGCATGTTGCTTACGTCGGTTTCGCTCGACGGATCATCTCTCTCATTCGCACACATGGCTCGGAGATTTGCACACTTGACAACTTTTATTACCAAATTAGCAAGGACTACTCTCCCTCTGCAGAGGATCCCCAGCTGCAAGTCGCTGCTATGGTGTCATATGGCTTGCGCCTCCGCGAAGGTGATTTGAAGGTGGTTCAGCAAGTATTCTTCTTCTTGTTCAATAACTTCAAGATGGCTCTGATATCCGATGGCATGAAAGAAGAGAAGAAGATGCTACACAAAGGTATGGCCGAAGATCGCGGGATTACACAATTTGTCCTTGGAAAGATGCTTCCGGCCGTTATCGAGGCGGCTGCTTCTAAGGCAGTCGTGTATCCCCTATTGGACCTTTACCTGTGGGCGATAAAGAACAGACTCAGACAATTTACTACCACATACAACCTGACAGACACTGATCTGCCTGGATTGAAAGCTGTTCTGCAGTCCATCTTGAACGCGATGGATGGATGGATTGTGGAGCAGGCACCCCTCAGCGCTGTGAAGCTACACACTCTGCGAAGCTTTTTTGCAGTGGCCAACCTACTCTGGCCTTCGATCTACGAGCATTCTCTGGATCAAAATGCCTCGTCTAGGCCCTGGAGTGATGTTACGAAGCTAGTCGACACACTCTGTGAGTATGCCATCTCCAGCAAAGAAGCTCTTAGCCAAGTGGGAATTCGAAGCTCCCAAATGCGATTCGACGAGATTTTCGCGGCTGCACCAGTCGAAAGAGCGCGGAACCAAATCATAGCAGACCCCGATGTCGAAGGATTCGCCGATAACATCAGACAAGATGTTGACCGAAATTGGTTCGAGGTAGACGGGCGCATATCCATTCAGACACCAGGCAAACCGCGTGGTGGCGGCGGTGCTGTAAACGGCATCTTGCGCGCTAAATGGGATGCGGCTCTTCTCATAAACGGCACTGTAGCGCAGCTTACGGAGTGGCTGCATTGGAAGAAGAAGATGGATGGAGGTGATCATACAGCAGCAAGGCAAGAGCTTGAAGCACTTTTGTTTTAAATGATGCATTGCGATGGTGTTTTGGCATTTGAAATGAAAATTTTGTATATAAACTGTTTACCAGGCTGCAATCCAGCATTACTAGGTAGACTTTACGTTTTATGACTTGGGACCACATGCGGCCAATACGCCAACTTTGCTAAATGGTGCCCGCAATTGCAGTACGAACGCCGCACACCCTATGAACATAATGTCGGCCGATTAATTATCCAAAATGATAATAATTAGAAGCAAGAAAACGTTACGCCGTGATTTTTCTTGTCCCCCGCTGCTGCCCAACTTTATAGATGGAGAGGTGCAGCCCACCGTCACTTACACGCCTGAGACGCGTCCACCGCGACAAGGCACTTCAACTTAACTGGGCCCTTTTGAACCACCACCGGTCACATCGAACCAAAGCCACGCGACCACAGCCTACTTCAAGAGCTTCACAAAGGTCACCAGGTCGCTGTGAAGAATGGAATCGCTGTTTAAGCTCCCAGATGAGCAAATACTGGCACCACTCTTTGAGAAATTCCCGTGCCGGGAGCACCAAATACGATCCCTGGCCAGCTTGATCAGCGTATGGAAGCTTCACCCATCTTTTGCGCCAAGCAGCTTTTTCTACTGACACAAGCTTTCCTGCGACTCTAGCCTGGCGCGATTCCCTGCCGAAACCTCGTCATCCACGGCGCCGAAGCCACCGGCAAGTCCAGCACCACCGCGGCGCTTCTCGACCGGCTATGCGAGCCGCAGAGTGCACAGAGCGATGCGGCGACACCAGCCGCGCAGCTCAGCTACGCCCGCGTCGACGCCGCGCAGTGCATCACGGTGCGGCACCTGTACGAGCGCGTCGTGAGCTCTGTGGCGGCGTCGCTGCACGCGCACGACCAGGCGCCGAAGCGCTGCGAGACGATGGCGCAGCTTGCCGTCGCTCTCGGCGAGATGCTCCAAGACAACAACAACAACAACAACGGTAGAGACGCACAGTGGCGCTTTGCGCTGGTGCTCGACTCGATCGACAGACAACGCGATGCACCAGCAACGCTGCTGCCTGCGCTGGCGCGGCTATCCGAAATGGTACGGCAAGACAAGGCAGCCCCGTTACCAAAAGAGCCTATATATCGTTGCTAACAAAACTTGTCCCCTCTCTCAGATACCATGCCTCACGTGCGTCTTCATAGTCACATCGCCGCCCGCGGGCTTCCTGCGCTCTGCCGGTTCCGCCAACCTGCACTTTCCGCCGTACACGAAGCAAGAGTACGTGCGCATCCTAGGGCTCTCGCCGCCGGCGCCCGTCCGGCACACGACGCAACAGGAGACGAGCGACCTGTGGGCGCGCTTCTGCGCCGCCGTGCACGACTCGCTGATCCGCGCCGCCTCGCGCACGCTGCCGTCGTTTAGAGACTGCTGCCACGCGCTGTGGCCGCGCTTCGTGGGCCCCATCGTGGCGCAGACGCACACGCCCAAGGAGTTTTCCAAGCTGCTCGTGGCTGCGCGCGTGCACTTTCAGGACGAGTCGCTGCTCAACCCCAGCATCGTCGCCGTGCGGCCCAGCAACGCCGCGGTGGCGGGCTCGTCCTCCTCATCCACCCTCTCCAACAAATCTGCGGCGCCTACCAAGGCCAAGGTCAGCAACGTGGCCGAGCTCACGTCTCTGCTGCCGACCATTGCGCGGCTGCTCCTGCTCGCCGCGTACCTCGCCTCGCACAACCCGTCCAAGCACGACCTCACGCTCTTTTCCACCTACCACCACGGGCGCAAGCGGCGGCGCGGCGGCGGCACCACGTCGCGGGGCGGGCCGGGGCGCAGCAAGCACCGCAAGATTGCGCGCAAGCTCCTGGGCTCGCACGCGTTCGTGCTCGAGCGCATGATGGCCATTTTCGAGGCGGCGCGCGCCGAGTGGATCGACGACGGGCGGCCGGTCGGCGCCGCGGGCGTCGACGGCGACGTGGGCATGGCGCTCGCGACGCTCGTCAGCCTGCGGCTGCTGGTGCGCGCGGGCGGCGGCGACATGATGGACCGCTCCGGCAAGTGGCGCATCAACGTGGGCTGGGAGGCCGTCCGCGGTATAGGACGCAGCATCGGCGTTGAAGTGGAAGAGTGGCTTATCGAATAAGAGCTGGCAGAGAAGGGAACAAATATCATGTGTATGTAAATATATAGACAGGACGACATCATGTACATTAATAGACGAGCGGCATGATTATGATGAATCGGTTGATGAAAGGATGGACTATCCCATGAATTTCATCTCTTCTATACAAAATGGTTGATTTCTTAGCCACGAGAGACGTAATACTTGTCAAATGGCTTCTTTCTATCCGTTTTTCTATATCTGGATGACGCGGCTCTTTTTTTTTGGACGAATATGCCGCCAAAAAAGAGAATACGCCTGATTCAGCCTCCTTCTCAAATAAATACATATCCCAGACCCATGTCATTCACCCAAAGGAAAGAGGGGGGCGCTCCTCATTCGCCGTTTCGAATCAAACGCCCAATAATGAACACGTAAATGCCAAGGCCACAGTATGATAAGCCTGAAAAGTGAAGAAGAGGAGGAATAGGTCGAAAATGAAGCAGCGCAAGCCTGTTGTCTGCCGATGCATGAATGAAGAAGGAAGAAGTATTCTATAAGCGAAAAGAAACATAAATAACAAAATCTGTCGCGTTGTTTAGTCATCGGATCTCTTCGAGTCGCCAGCACTTGGGCCAAAGTATCCGTAACCTTGCGATATGGGCCGCGAGGGGGGGACGAAACCGTTCCCGCGGCTGCGACCCGACGACGACACCTCGTTGATGGGCAGCAGCGGCGTGCCGGCACGAGACTGTGTCATGACCTGAGCCTTGCGGTCGGCCTTGTTGCTCTCGCTCGTGCGGTCGTACAGGTAGAGGCCGAGAATGGTGAGGGCGATGCCGAACCCTTGCACGGGCGTCATGGGGCTGCGGAACCAGAGGATGGCGAGGACGATGACGAAGACGCGCTTCAGCAGGCTGGCCACGGAGTAGGTGACGGGCGAGACCATGGAGAGGAGCACAAAGGCGAGAATATTCTGGCCAAAGTGGAAGACGCCGTTGAAGATGAACTCGACGGTGAGACGGCCATGGTCAAACGCGTTGGGCTTGTTGCTGAGCTCGACGGCGCCGTCATGTAAGACGTCACCCAGCAGAGTGATGCCTTCGGCAAAGAACCAAATGGGCAAGGTGAGTACAAAAGCCATGCCGGAGGAGTAGCACAGCAGGTTGAGCTTGTCGAGCTTCTTAGATTGGGTGCCCGCGACGCCACTCTCGACTTTAGCGGCTTCATTGAACAACTTCTTGGAGAATATGTTTTGCGTGACAAAGACAATGGCGGCGAGGAACGCCTGAAAGACACCAAGCAGCTGTCCGCCAAAGCCGTGCTTTCCGGAGCAAGCCAGCATGACACCGAGCGTCAAGGGTATAAGGGAGAGGTAGGTGGCCTGCGGATAGCGAATGTTGTAAATGAATCGGTAGGCCAAGACTGTGAACAGAGGGGAAAGGCCCTTGATTGTGTGCACCAGCGAGACGGGAATGCGCGAGGTGGCGCTGGAGCTGAGAAGGTGGCCGATAATCTGAAATGCCGCAAGGGGCAGGGTCGTCATGATCACGTCGCGGGTCGGGGGGCGGATGGGATGTTGGAGAGCGGTGATCTTTTCGCGGAGGATGGGAAAGATAGTCGCGAGCCATGCCATTGTTATGCAGAGGGTCGAGACAAATGCAAACTGGACGAGGGTGAGTGTCGCAGGCATATTGAAGGCGTTGAGGATCGATTTCGAGGAGGTGTTGGTGAGGGCGGACGACATGTACCATGTTATACAAAGAATCTGCGGGTCAATTAGCATGGAGACGATTGGGAGAATTGCTCATTGTCGGAAGGACGGTACAATTAACTTGGGAGAAACCGGCGCCTTGAGCGCATCGGCAATCTCGTGGGCATTTTGGCTGAAGCTGCCGTTGCGGGTGCGAATTGTGCGAAAGGCGTCACTCAAGCTCTTTTGCCGCGTGTGTCCACGGGCAGCGCCGTTGTGATTATTCCAGATGCCCAGACCAGAGGGCGCGTGGCCGTTCTGACTCTTGGAGAAGCCTCCGCGATCCGAGAGGGATGCGCTGCCGTTGGAGTATCCCGAAGGCGACTTGTAGGGGCTGGGCGAGCGGCCGTTGAGGCCTTGCGGCGCATCTAACTCGGGGAACTTTTCCATTGCGCGGGCGACAATGGGGGCCCAAGCCGTTGAGGAGAGGAGGGGCGAGAGCAAATGAGGGTTGCGACGTGCTCGTCGTCGTCGTCGTGGTCTTGGCGGTGGTGGTCAGGGTCGTTCGAAGATTCGTCGAGGCCAGCTAAGCGGGATGGGAAGCGAACAGCGGCCCGCTGGAGCGTTAAAACGATCGACAGGAGAGCCACAGCAATGTGTTTGTACTATGGAAAGAAGAATAAAAGTATCAAGGCCGGCAAGACATGGCAGGCGTCGCAGAAAACGTGAACAATCGTACAAGAAGCGAAAAGAAGCAAAAAATTGGTTTGAAGAAGAGAATTGAGTCGCAAGGGTGGCTGCGGGCAAGAATCAGGAGAGGCGTTTAAACTGTAAAAAAAAAAAAAAAAAAGGTTGCGCTGACGCACCACGCTTGTCAATCGCCAGCTCTGTGTGGGTGGGCTTCTGCGTATTCTGTGGGCGAAGACAGACAGATAAGATGTACCTTTTTGTCGAGGCCTGTCGAGTGCGCCAGCGTAAATAGGCTAGTCGTGGCGCCAAAGTCGGGGACGGCAGCGACATGGCGGCACTTCGATGTACATACAAGCAATGTGTCCATCTGCCCCTTAGGTGACCCCCCACCCCCTGTATTTTTAGCCCCTCAACTCTTT
>JARDXD010001325.1:0-63564 GCA_029218145.1 Aphanocladium album
CACCAGGGCCTGTCCCTGCACTTTCCCGCCCGCCGCCTCTCCAGCCAGCTGCGCGCCCTCGTCGCCCGCCTCGGCAACGTCTCTAGCATCGTTACGCACGGCAGCGGCATCCTGCAGAAGCTCTTTGAGATCACCTCCACCGTCGCCGATGTGCTGGCCCTGCCTATGGGGCCGGGCCAGACGGAGGAGGAGGCGCGCGCGCGGCTTGAGGATTTCGAGTACCTGGTGCGCTTCCTGTTTAGCCTTGAGCGCATCGAAAAGTCGCAGCGCGACTACCTCCGCGAGAAGTTGGGCGTGCTGGGGCAGCAGTATACCATTGTCGACTTTGCCGGGCTGGCGGGTGAGAGCCCCAATGCTTAAGGCTGCTTTTTGATTCATGTCTTTCTTTCCTTCTTTTTCCTTTACTTGAGCGTATACAACATGGGAAATCCTTAAAATGGAGCTGGAATGGCTGGACTCTTGTATATATATTGGCATAGCGCGTTTCGGCGTTTTCTTCGCATGGCATATCTGGCGTTGGTGGTTTTTGTGACGGGTAGTTGTGCCCTTTTTTCCAGTTGACAGAGAGGAATAGTCATGCAGACATGACACAGAAAATGATCACTCAAATTGTTCATCACCATTCAAAAAGTTACTTTCGTCTGTATGATAAATCATGTATTTAATATCATGTTTATATAAGGTATACTAATAAAATAGGCTTGTCGTATAGTACCGCCAAGTCCAGAGGCTGACCGTATCGCCACCCCATCGAAAAAGAAATCACCGCAAAGCCAAAACATCGCAATGGAAATCTCGGGAGCACCGCTTGTTGCGAAACGATGTCTCCGAGCTTCCAGCCAAGCCACCAGCGTCTGCCAGCTGTGTTGAACGGGCTGGCCCGCGCGGCGGGGGCACAATCCACGAACATAACACACCGGCATTTAGTCGGCCTTGATCTTGGTCAGAAGCATCGTCATGGCCGCAAAGATGACGGGCAGGACGCTGACAATTTCACCGAGACCGGCGTATGCGGGTGGGATGCGGACCTTGACCAGGGCACCCGAGGCGAGCAGGATGGCGAGAACGTTGTAGACGGCCGACCAGATAAAATTGAAGACCATGCGGCGGAAGCTGACGCGCGAAATCTCCAAGACAAATGGGATGCCCTCCAGACCCTTGAGGAGAACAACGTCGGCGGCGCCGCGGGTCACTTCGCTCGCGGACAGGGCGCTGGCAATCTGGACACCAACATCGGCCTGGGTGACTGCCACGGCGTCGTTGGTGCCGTCACCGACAAACATGACATTCTTGCCCTCTTCCATCAGGCCGGCAACATAGTCGCGCTTCTCGGAGGGGGTGCGCTGGGCGGCAATGTTGGGGATGCCGACTTGGCTGGCAACGGCCTCGACAGCCTGCTGCAAATCGCCAGAGACAATGTGGACGTTGATACCGCGGCGAACGAGCTGCTGAACAACCTTGGCAGACTCGGTACGGAGACGTGTTCGGAGGCCGTAAGCGGCAATCGGCTTTGAGTTGCGGGTAATTACGAGGAGGGTGAGGCCCTGGTTCTTGATGTTCATGATGGCGGGATCGCTGTCGGTGCCAGTCCACTTGGGGTTGCCGGCGCGAATGACATCACCTTCGAAGACTGCCTCAACACCAGCACCAGGAATAACGTGGATATCAGTGGCGGTCGCAGCCTTGGTGGCACGCTCGTCGAGGTACTTCGCAACGCCGAGGGAGACGGGGTGGTTGTTTCCAGCGACGAGAGGCTTCGTGATGGCACTAGCTAGGTCCTCATCCGTATCAAAGAACTGCGTAGCCATGACGTCGAGATCGGTTTCAGTGATGGTACCAGTCTTGTCAAATACGACATCAGTAACCTTGCGAGCGCGCTCAGTACACTCAGCAGACTTGATAATGACACCGCTGCGAGCGGCGACACCGCCAGCGACAACCAATACCATGGGAACAGCAAGGCCAAGAGCGCAGGGGCACGACACAGCGAGAGTTGCGACGGCGTATGTGATGGCGTTGGAGACTGTCTGACCACCATTGTATTTACGAACCTTGAGACCAACCACAGCCCAAACAATGATGACAATGACAGCGACAGTGGTGACGATAGGCACAAACCAGCCAGCAACGCGATCGGCAGCATCCTGCAGAGGAGGCTTGGAGTTGGCCGCGTCCTCAACCATTTGCGCAATATCGGTAACCGTGTTTTTTCCAGGCAGACGAGTCAAGCGAGCAACAACTGTACCAGTGCCGTTGACGGTGCCGGCAATGATGTCATCGCCCTCCTTTTTGAAGACTGGGACAGCCTCGCCAGTCAACATGGACTCATCAATGTCGCTGGATCCGGAGACGACAACACCATCAGTGGGAACAGCGGTATGAGGACCGACCTTGAACTTATCGCCGTACTGGAGAAGTCTAGCGTCAATTTCCTTGTCCTCGCCATCCTCCACGACAACGGCAGAGCTGGCCTGCAGCGAGCGAAGAGAAACAGCTTGGACAGCACGAACACGAGCAAAGGCAGCAACAAGGCGACCGAGAATGACGAGGGTAATAAGAAGGGTACTGGTTTCGAAGAACTCGGCAGTCTCGAGGGGTTGGCCAGCCATGCGAAAACCAAAAGCAACAACAGAGTAAACGTAAGCGGCGGTAATACTGATGACAACCAGCATGTCCATCTCCACAACACCATTGTAAAAGAGAGAAGATAAGGCGGGGCGGTAGAAATCGGGTATAGCAATCGTCTGGACGATGGTGGCCAGCACAAGAGAGACGATTGCTTTAGTGTGCTCACTAATATTGACATCGCCCCAAGCCATGACCAGGACCGGGATAGTAAAGGCAGCTGCAACGAGTGTTTTGATCAGCTGGTCATACATTCGCCGGCGACCGCTAGACACAGAAGGATCATCTCGGGGAGGTGCCAGTCCTCCAATGCCTGGTGGCAGTCGTGAAAGAAGTTCGCGGCCTCCGATAATGGTGGGATCGTAACTGATTCTAACAGTTTTCTTGTTGATGAGGGCTGCATCTGTGACGCCGGGTATGTCGAGGTCCAGGAGGCCCTTAGCCACCGAACCAGAGGCGAGAATGTCGAGAGCCTGGTCGTCGCTGGAGAGTTTGGTGCACTTGAATCCGGTGGCACGCTCAGCATTTTTCATAACCTCGTCGGGAGTCGTGATGGAAGTGTCAACACTGCATTCAGCTTGACCCATGACAAAATTCACGCGCACGTTGGAGACACCGGGTATGCCTCGGAGGCCCTTGTCCATCTTGTTACCGCATCCAGAGCAAGTCATGCCCTCGACGTGGAGAGCCAGATGTTCGAGATCATCGGCCTTTTCGAGATCACCGAAGTTGACGGCTTTGGTTCTTGAAAAGGTCTCTTTCTCGTGGGCATGCTCAATGTGGTCACCACCACAGCAAGAATCCTTGTCGGACGAGAGACGGACCGACATCTTCTTGTTACGTCGCTTCAGTCCATGGTGATGGTGAGCCGGCTGGTATGCGCGAGCCGAAGTAAATGCACCGGCGGGACGCTTGCGCATGGCCTTCTTCTGAGGCTGGGAGCTGCAGCATGATTTGCCCCATCCGCGCTCGAGGACGCTACGGCAAATGCAGCGAGCTGATTCAAGGTACGCAGTATACTGATCAAAGGCTTTGGCGAGGTGATCACTGCATGCAGCAGCAGGGTGGCGACCAGAGGCATCGTGGTTGTGTCGGTGGACGAGGTGGGCTGGTGCTGTGTAAGTGACTAAACTTGACTACCGTTTTAGGTAGATTGAGACATGACAAAGAGAAACTGCTCACCATCGGGAATCTCGCCTTCACCTTCGCAAGCTTTCTCGCATTCAATGGCAGCAGCTGCAATGATGCACTTTTCTAATAATTCATGCCGTTAGTCATGTTCTGTATGCGAGCGTAGTGGTGCAGGCTCGGGTGAGGGTGGCGAACCGTCGCAATGCTCGTCATTGGTGTCGCAGCAAGTCAAGGTATCCGAGGTGCAAGCGTCTTCGCTATCACAGCAAGCATCGTCATCGCAAACCTCGCCCTTGTTGGCACAATCATCTTCATCGACGCAGTGGGCATGCTCCTGGGTAGCGGCCTGGTCGTGGTCGTGGCCGTGACCCTCTTCACCATGCGCATGATCATTTCCATGGCAGTGATCTCCGTGAGCGTGGCTATGGCCCTGATCGTGAGCACCAGTGTCGTGGTCATGGTCGTGGTCGTGGTTGTTAGCAGTCGAGGGACCACTGCAGGATGGGGGATCCTGCTTGGGGCCGCTAGAACAGCAGTCGGCACCCATAGTGGCAGAGTGAGGACGATGGTGTCAGTACGGTTAGAGCGAGTCAGAGCGTGTTGCTACTATTCTTCGGGAGGAAGGAAAAAAGGTAAGGGGAAGCAAATGATGAACTGAATCTGACGACGTGGGCGATGGGTCTGTAATAAAAGACGACGTGTGCCTGTGAAGCGGCCGTTTGCTTGTGCTCTCTGTTTGCTTCTGCAACCCCCGTTTGCTGCCAGCTGCCAGCTGCCATCTGCCGTCTGCCAACCGACTTGGCACAAGCAGCTCACTAGCAGTGGTACCTGAGCCCAGCAGCGGTCTCAGTGCAACCCGAGGTACCTGGCGCTACCAGCCCAGTCAGCTTGTGTCCATCAGCTTCCAAAATAGCAGTCATAGTGGCCTCACTGTGGGGATTCGCCCCTCCAGCGGCCAGCCAGCGGCCAACCTGCGGCCAACCTAAAGCGCGGCCCAGCGCTCCTTGAGGATTTCCCGAGGCCTGTTTGGCTTCACACCTTCTTCCTTCGCCCTCTCACTGCTACGCTGCAACGCTACACCACCGCAGCTCCCAAACCGAGACCCAACAGCTTGTTCCAATTAGGCTGGTGCCCGGACAAGCGTCTCACAGGAGTCACGAGGCTACCTTGAAGTCGGCAGTCTGTGAATCCCAAGCAGAAGCAAGGTGTGCCACCGTTTGCTCCTCCTACCAAGAACCTCGCCATGGAATGAAGCTCACCCTCGTCATACTACGTAGACCCTTGCTCATCGACCGTCGACCAAATCTCTGGCTTGCGCAATCCAATTCTACACCATCGTCTGGAACCCGTCGATATTATGGGGAATGGCCTGATTCCAAGCACCCTCGTCCCAGCTAATTGCCTAGCGAACCTGCCCGATTAGTGGCTGCCTGTCGCACCCATTGGCTCCCTTTGTCTCACAGTGGAGCTGCTCTATTTTCGATCGTACGTGGCCTCGCCAAATAGCCTTTTTCAAGACTTTTTCAACGCTTCTCGCTCCTCTCTGCCTTGGATTCTCGCACTCCGGGTCGTCTCACTTGTTCGGGAAGACGGCGCGCTGCAGTTCCGTTGCCGCTTCTGTGACTCAACAGTGGCCTCAGACCTTGCAGAGCCTTCATTCATGCGCCCGGCTGTGCCTCCCGCCCATTACTCTGAGCTCGGCAGTCAACGGAAACCGAAACGACGCAAGCACCCTGCCAAGGCACTCAATGACTGGACCCTGGCTGGATTGTTCCCGTGGCAATTTATCGAAAGTCTGTTTCCATTGCCTATGGCCCTCGCGTCTAATAGCAGCCCGCCAGTGACATCTGGTCTGTCATCGCTAATCGATTCCGGTCTACTGATAATCAATTCTGGAGGATCGCCCACAAGGCTCCTGCAGCCATTAACGCCCGCGTCGGGACACGGCTGAGCGACCTATGCAAATCTAGACTGTGGAGAAACTACTTGGCCACGTCAACGATTTAATTGCCATACTCCTTGATTATCCAAGTGCAGAAACTTTCCCATTCTTCCCGCCACTCTCGAAGCTGATGATCCTTGAGTCTCGTTCCGGAACCAATTCCCTCAACGCCCACAGCACCCACTCAGTGTCATCCTCGTCTTCAAATGCCGCCCAGCGGATGCTATTCTCTGCCAAATTTCCTCGTCCTGCAAGTCCTATATTCTTCCAGCCTTGCAGCGCCCGCCAGAAATCGTGCGATACTCCCGTGGATATCTGCCCCAGAATTGCAGGCCCATCATTGTTAAGGCTGCAGCGGACGCCTTGCGCGAGCAGCGCTGGCAAGAGATGCGCCATGATTGACCCACACAGGCGCAAGACTTCATTCGAGATGGCACAAGACTCGATCAAAATCTGCCGCTCTCTTACCATTTCAAATAGTTTGGGGTGCTTGTACAAGCTGTATCCGTGGCCAATGCGACGTGTGCCGAGCAGAATCGCGTCAAACAAGTTTTGATCGATTTCGCCGCCGTCTCCCAGTGTCTCTTTCGCATGGAAAAAGAATGGCAGATGGACACCCTCGCTCTTACACTCCTCAGTACACCACAGTAATTCGGGAAGCAAGTCGTCTAGAGATCGCCCTCGATCTTCGTTTCCAACAAGGTCGAAGCCCGCAATCAGATGCGGGAATTTCTTCTTCGTAGCAATGCAATGCTTCATGTGTTCCAGCAGCTTGGGAGTCTCGATGGATCGTCTGCTGGACCAGATCAAAGTAACACGCCAGAAGCCGGGACCCTCTTCCGATTCTTGGAAGCGCTTCACTTCCTCTTCCACGAACTGGAAAAAGTGCGTGTAGTCCTTTTCAGGCTCTTCCTGGCGGTCACGACAATAGTTGAGCGGCCATCCGTATCTGTGGCCTTTATTAGCACCAAGATTGAATCGCTCTCGTTTCTCTTCTGAGCCTTTTTGGCATACCTCAGCTCAACCCGGTTGATTCCGTCATCTTTCAGCGCGCGCATCAGTCGCTGCATGAGACAGCGAAGCATTGGCCCATAGTGCGTCATTGTACCTACCACCGAAAAGCACTTTTCAAACTTGACCCAGATCGCATTGACACCATGATGCTGCTCGTGGCTGTCGGTCATGCCGAGCATGCATCAAGACAAAGAGCCATGACACAGACCCGGCTCGTCCGCCGTGTGGGAAAGTATCTGCTGCGTCGCCCAGCAGGACAAAAAATTTCCTGTACTCTGGAGTCCATATCGCTTTTCCACTGGCATCTCCCTTTTTTCTATACCGAAAGACCAATTTTGCGTCTGCGCGGGCTTCCGCCGTCGCGAGCGGCATGTTTGTCGACAGGTGCATACCATGTAGCTTGAGAAGCCCGTCAATCAAGTATTCGAAATCTGCCATGGCGTCGATATGACAGTACAAAAGTCAGCCTTTGGTATGCGTCTCACAATATGCCACAGCTTCGTTGCTTCTATTCTCTCTTTTGCCTGCATAAACATCATGCCAGGAAACACTGCTTCGTGCTTTGTAGTCGCCATGGTCTCTTCCACATCGGGCGTCCAGACCGTACGCAATTCTTCATCTCGAATCTCGTCTACAATCTCGCAGGCTCGACGTGCGGTCGGTGACAGAGTTGCTTTGAATTGTGCATCGGCTCGCAAGCTTTGCTCATCGGATTTGAGCTGAGACCGAGCGGCCAGGTACGCCTGGAACTGGGGCGCTGATCGAACCGGTAGGCCATGCTGCGCTTCTGACATTGTAATCAAAAATTATTCTAAGTTCTCGCTAGAGATGCGATGCACCATTTACTGGATGTGATTGGGATTCTTATAAGGCGGCATAGGCGTGACGAGTCCTACTCCGCGCGAAAGCCGTTCACTCATTTTCGGCGTTCCGTACCAGCACGATCTTGTTGGAGACCGGCTGAGGCTAACCGTGGACACAGTGGGCATGTAGCAAAATGAAATATGTACATTGAAACATATATATATAGCTCTTTAAGTGGATGCCATGTCTGCTTCGCTGCATTCGGCTGACTTGTGGCATGTGGATGCTACTTTCGCCAGATAAATCAGCCGGCCAGCCATCTACTAAAAGCAAGAAATGGGACTGAGCACTGCCAAGTCTGAGGCGCCGCTCAGCACCAAAAAGCTATCCATCGACGACTTTCTCTCGCTGCCCTGCGACAGCTCCGGCGGCACATCTCTCCGCACGCTCACGGCCGGCAGCTCCGCCCACGCCGGCTCGACAAAGTCGAGCGTCACATCCATGAGCTCCTGCAGCCACGGCAGATACAGACTCCGCGGCAGCGCCACGCGAAAGTCGACCATCTTCGGCATCCGCAGCACGTGCGCCAGGATCCTGCGCCGCAGCAGCTCCTCCGTCCGCTCGTAGACGGCCGCGGACCGCCTGCCGTACGCGGCCCCCTGCTCCTCCGGCCAGAAGAAGCCCTGCAGCGAAAGGTGCAGGCGCTTGACGTTGCTCAGCGTCTCCGGCAGACGCCGCATCAGCTCCTCGAGCCCCTCGAGGAAGCTGTAGTCCTCCGGGTGGTCTCCCAGCGTCAGCCGCCGCGGGTACTGCCGCAGCCAGCCCATGTCCCAGTACAGCGACACCGTCGTCAGGCTCGCGAGGCTCGGCCCTGGCAGTAGCGCCGGCAGCTGCGCAAACATGTACGTCCCACGGATCCGCAGCGTATTGGTACCGTACAGCACGGGCATGCCCTCCCGGTACGCCCGCCGGCACGCCAGCAGCCAGCCCGTCGCGCCGACGCCGCAGCTGCCTGGCGACCCGGGCAGCTCGCAGCTCTCGCCCGCCACGCAGAAGTCCTTTTTGATGGGCCAACCGCTCCACTCGGGCGCGCGGCACTGCCATGACTCGTGCGGGAAGCAGCCAAAGTGGCAGACGGAGCTGCGCCAGACCCAGTGCGGCCGCGCCGCGGTATCCCACGCGCTTCGACCAGGATGCCAGCCGTGTCCTTGGAGTTTATCGTTGCTGCTGCTGCTGCTGCTGCTATTGCTTTGAAGGCTGTTCCTGTTCTTGTGGCGGTACTTGCGGAGCAGAGGTCGCTCTATGGACAGGTGCATGTGCACCGTCTGGTCGCCAAAGGCGGCTTCCAGGATGCGCTGCCGCACCTCGGCGGGCAGGTGCTGGAAAAATGCGCTCCGGGACGTTGAAGACGGTACAGGTTCGGCTATGACGGCGGATGAAGGGCACGGCGGCAGAGGCGGCACGGTATGGATGGCTTCCTCGCGGCGCTCTTCTTCGTTCATGAGGACCTTGTCGCGCAGGCGGCGCAGGGAATCGCCAAATGGAACCATGGTGTCTGGCCCTCGCCAGAGGTATAACAGAAAACGTTGAATCCGAACTTCGGACTATGATGCGCGACTGCTTTATTCCTTTTATCCTTGGATTTCGACGATGAGCCTTCGGCTTGCGTGCTTGCGCTGTGTTGGTGATGAGAAAATGCGGAGAAGCTGGCGAGTTGCGGTCGCAAGCCTCCTCAACTGGGTTGCATTGCGGCGTCGTCGCAGATGTCTCAACCACAAATTGCAACGCAAAATTGCAACGCACTACCCGCGCATCAATTTCTCTCACCTAAAAATATTCATACTCTCAATCTCTCGTATGCATTCAATTTTTTAATTAAGCAAGTGTGCGCGCATCATTATTGGCTGGCGGTAGACACTTACCGTAAGTGATGTTACGAAAAGCATTTCCGCGGACTATATCTTTAGATTTTCCGCGTGGGAGTGGTCCTCGCAATAGAGCATTCTGAGTGATTCGTATGGAGCATATTCGCGGTATAAATCCCGATCGGATAAGTCTACGCCACGCGGTCGCAGTCGGTGATGGATTAGGGGACGGCAGCGAGTCGGCCGATCACCGCCGACAGCGCAGACTGAGGCCAAGGTACTTGCTATCGTCTCGTCGTTTTCATCTGAATGAATTTATCGTTTGAATTTCTCCCTCTCTGAAATGTCTGAGACGGCATAACCCAGCTCCGAGAAACGCCTGCTTATAAAGACATACCTAATCCTCTACACAGTCTACCTTCACGGCACTACCACCAAATTCAACATCGTCAGTACCCATTTATATCAAATTCTCTGTCAGCTTTGCATATCAACATGCCATGGACAAGCGCTACATAGTCACTAAACCAGCTTTAACGGCCCACTACACCGTTGCTACTGTCGACGGCGTGGCCGCCTACTACATTGCCATCAAGACTAAAATCAAGCCCAGCCAGCCCCGTCTGACCTTCCACGCCGGCCCCTCCAAAGAATCACCCGTAGTGGCGGTACTGCATTTCCTGGTACCAACTGTCGCTATGAAAGTCGGACTCGGCGATCTGGCCGACGACATGGCTGCCGTGGAATGGGAGGATCTGTTATGCATGAACAAGGTCACACACGCCAAGTATACATGGTCCATCACTCTGCCAGACACAGACGGGGCCTCGTGACGGAGGCAGTTCACCTGGACGAGGACGAGGAATCAGGGAATTGATGGAGCCAAGCCGACATTGGCGACACATCGCCACTGGAAACTATCGGAAGAGGGGAGTGAAGAGATTGTGGCTCTGTTTACAGGTCTGGCAAAGATTGGCCATTGTGGTACGTTGGCCATGCGCGAGGATATGGGGGAAAAGTTCCATCGCATGGCACTGGTGACCTTGATGGGACTCTATGAAAGACCACGTACCGCGGGCGGCGGCTGATCAAGCTTGGCATATTTGCAGTGCTATCTTACTCAATCTTATATTTTACTTTGTTCAATATATATTCTGACTCAAAGATGCTATAAAAGCATACTATGCATATATACGTGGATGTACGTTGGTTTCATCACCCCAATCAAGCATGAGACGTCAAGCTTTTAGGTAGACTTAAGAGGCTGCTTCGACATGATCGAAGTGAAAGCAGCAAGAGCAGCCTCAGGCTGGTAAGCAGGGACCTCGTGACCAGCAGCGTAGACGCGCAGCCAATTGAGGTTGCCAGAGGTCTTGAACTCGCCGTACTTCTTGCCGTTGACAGTGTAGGGCTTAATGGCAGCGTTGACAAAGGCAGAGGGGGCGATGGACTGGACAGCGTCGTAGTTACCAATCCAGTTGCAGATCCAATCTAGTGCAAAGTTAGCTTCTATACTGTCCCAAGAGCCTCGTTGTACCTACCAGCGTCACCGGCCCAGACCATGACGTTGATGCCCGACTTGATGACGGAGTCAAGCTTGCTGAGGAAGGAGCGAGCGCCTATAAACAGTAATTAGTATACAACGCAAGTCCCGAAATAAGGGCAAATACGAACTGTCGTCGCCACCAATAGCAGTAGGACCGCAGGAGCTGAAACGCGAAGTGGCGCCAATGGCTTTCTTGACCTTGGCGCTGGTAAGGTAGCTCTCGAAGGTGCTGGGTGGGAAAGAGTCGGAGTCGGCACGGATGTCGTAGGCGTCAAAGCTGGCCAGGTCCTCCAGTGGGCTCTCAACATATCTCGAGCAGGTGTAACCGGCTTCAGAACAGGCGTCATTGGTGCTCTCATCGTCAGTGCATCCGTCGTACGCAGGAACACACTTATTCTGCCAATCATCGTAAATTGACTGGGCGTCACTGTCGTTGAGCAGAGGGCGGTACTGGTTCTTCACGGCGAAGTCAATGTAGGCCTTGTACTGGTTCTCTGGTGCGAAGGAAAATACATCGGTTAGTTCTCGTCTCATATTGTTTAATTTTCTCTGGTAGAATAGCAAGGGGAGACTCACTGGGGTCGATCCAGCCGTTGTTGACACCGAGAGCAACAAGGTTGATCTTTTCACCCTGGATCTTGCCAGCGTCAATGGCAGCGTTCTGCTGCTCAAAGTAGTAGGCAAACTCGGGACCGTAGTGACCACCGTACGACTCGGTAAAGAGACCAAAGTCGCGCGACTCATACTCGGGGAACTGGGTCAGGAATGCCTGGACCATCTTCCAAATGGCGGGTGCGGCCTGGGGAGTAGAACCAGCCGCCTCGACATCGCCGTAGCTGAAACCAGCACCAATAGGTTGGTCAACGTAGAGCTGCAAATATAGATCAGTACGCCGAAGACACGGGAGAACAAAGCAGGTTGGACACGAAAACCCGGCTTACCATGTTGGCAAAGTTGTTCCACGAGTAGGGGTTGAGCTTGGGCTCGCTGCCGCCGCCGTTGAAGGTGCAGGGGCCGTTCTCCTGGAAGAGGCCGAGCATGGAGCTGCAGCCGGGGCCGCCGTTGAGCCAGAGAGCCAGAGGCGCAGTCTTGGCGTTCTTGCGGGCCTCGAAGAACCACCACCACATGGACTGGTTCTTGCCGACCGACTGGTAGCCCGAATACTGGTTCACGCCGGGCGTGGTCTCGCAGATGCCCGAGTTCTTGACGTACTTGAGCTCGCTGCCGGTGGCGGCGTGCTCAAAGATGTTGTAGTCAATGTCGTTCTCGGTGCGCTTGTAGTGCTTGTTGGTGGCCTCCTGCGGCAGGGCAGTGGCGATGCCGGCCAGGGCCAGAAGCGCGAGCTTGACAGATCTCATGGTGGCTTTTTGTGAGTGTGTGTGAGGTGCAGAACTGAAGAACTGCGAGATCAAAGCCAGGTGTGTCACATCATTATATATATGCACTTCGGCATCAACTTTGGCCCCGCGTGCACGCTCGTCTGCATCTTGTGCCGCTTCCTGAGCCGAGCACCACAATGGTCCGCTCGTGATAAGGGCCATGCAACGCTGCCTTGAGAGGTCAAGATCATCTTTGGTACCCGCTCGAGGATAAGTCAATTCGTAGATTAGTAAATGAGTCTATTATGGTTTAAGAAGTTTGCTGCCATTAAGGTAGAGTGACCTCATTGCGGCCTGCCTAATGGGGCAGGTCGTCGGCACTTGAGCCCGAATTACCGTTGCAGTGGGCAGTGCGATTCCTCGCCCGAGGTCGCGCAAGGTCGCAGCGGGTTCCACTGGGAGCCTAATAGTTTGAGGTCAAGGTTCTACATTTCTCTTTCCCGTCGTAATTTTATTATACAGCCGACGCTAAAATAGGTATTTGGGGGAGGTCAAGGGAATAAACATCGCAGGATCGTGGGTTTTCGCCAAGTACTTCCCCAGATTTCGAAATCGTCTTGTGGCGTCCGCTAACAGGCGCCGGCTATACATTGAACGATGCATAACACTGCAACTTGCTGCATAGTCGCCGCAACAAAGCCAATCCCTTGTCGTGCCCGCCATTCTCTTACTAGTGACTCGTAACTTAACTGTGTTAAGCTTTTAATAGTGGCAGCCTGTCAATGCACCCGATGAGACATCTCCAGCGACGAGCTGGATCGTTTGCACGTTGAATATGTGCTTCTACACCGTGCACAGCCTACCCTATTACCTGTACATTGCTAGTAACCCTGTTGACGAGTCTACATCAAGATCAAGATAGTTTGGTACTCTGCTATGAAGTCTAACTATATTTTTTTTTATCCATGGCTGTGTTGCTGCTGCAACATCGGCCGTGATTGACAACAGAATGTTCCTACCCGGTAGTCAGTCTGATTTTGCGCAAATGCACGTGCACGATGAGCAGACAAGGTCGTACAGCTGGCGCGGGTGCTTGAAAATAACTCGAGTCTGATTAAAAATAGTCGTAGATTAGATCTCATACATGGCTGGCCTGCTTTTGTGGCTGTTAATCCTACATCCAAAATCACAAGAATCATAGAGCTGTGATTGTAGTGCCGTCACGGAACATTAGCAATGGACTATTGATGTGAAGCTACGCAGTATGAACTAGCCAGGGAGAGATAGTAGGTCTAGATTCATGTATCATCGTTTTTAAATTTCGCACATCGCTGCACTGCCTCTTGCTGGGTCTTGCAAAACTCGCGCCGAGCGCAAGCCCCTCGGATGAGAACCTGACAGTTTACAAGATGTTCCTGCAAAAGTCGGCTTTGCAAAGGCATCGGAGTTTATTAGTGCGGCCGCTACAAAGGGCCTCGATTCATATGATCCAATCAGGCTGTATCACAATCACAATGTGGAGGGTTGGTCAAGGTCAACGCTCTGTGGGCTCTCAGTTTTCCCCGTATGGTCGCGACAACTCGAGAGAAAACCTGCCGCAAGTTTCTCGGGGTTGTGCTGTAACCTATACAAACTTCTGCCATTGATCCGAAACTCAACTCCGCATCCTTGCTTGTGAGCCGAGTGACAAAGCACGAAGCGCCGTTGATCGCTGCAGACAAATCTACGGGCCAGCTTGGCCGGCTCACTGCTCCGCAAACAAATTCCCTATGACAGCATGAAAAAAGAAATGCCTCGTCGATTATAAGGGTCCTCGCGAACTTCCAAAAGTCCTTTGTCGACTCACAAAAGTTCCTGCCGACTCGCGAGGCTTGCCAAAGTTTTCTCTCGAGTCGGGCAATTACTGATGCACAAACTAGACCTACAATGCGAGATGATTCTGTTGCGTAACAGCTTTGACGCCTCGTTTACTGTCGAATCTAAACAAGCCACAGAGAGTGCTGTTTCGCTGCACCATCGACGTCTTGGTTTTGCCAAGAGGCGGCGCGCCCACAAAATCCGGTGGGCTTTTCCCAAGACAACTGCTAGTTACGAGACGTGGAGTCTCAATTCTGTCCGCGTGGGGGATTCACCGGCAGGCCCCTGGCGGATTGGGCGATCCTGTGGCCTTGTCCTCGAACAAAAGTGCCCAGGAATATCTCCGCGCTTGGGTGTGAATTTTACTCTTGAAACGGACTTTGCCACGGTAGTGCCGCCGCCGCCGCAAGAAACAACGCAGTGCCGTTTTGGCCTACACACAAGAACGTGACAATTAAAACAAGACTGCAGCGGACTTCAGCCACGCGGGTAAGTCGGATCCCACTGGAGACGTTTATTAGAAACATGTCAAGCGTGCAGCCATTGTCACATTGGAGGGTGACGACTGCACGCCGCTGGGGTGAGACACGACGACAAAAATAGGCACCTTTAGCGTAGAGATACCACCTGTCGGAGGAAACGGCGTGGACGACCAAAGTTTAAATTTCGTCTCAAGCTTGACTTGCGTCGCTTCCTCGGCGAGTTGCAAGACTGGACACGCTACGGTACTACCAACAAGACGCCCCTACTCACCGAAGCTGGAAGCTCGCCGAACAGAATGTCAGTGGATCATCCCAGGCGCTGCTTAGCCCTGTCATCAACTAACTAACTAGTTGACGCTGGGGCTGGGGCAGACGATCTGGAGACGCCTTCAGTGGCTCATCAGGGCTAGTACGCCGGAGGCTGGTTACGTTTGGGTGTTAGCGCAGCTGACTGGCGTCGACATCCCCTCCGGCACTTATTATTGCTACTGTCACCTTAGTCTGCATGGTGCAATCAGTGGAATGCGCGCGCACAAAAGCTCTAGCGGTGGCGCTCTAGAGCGACAGCGCGCCGCGGGCGACGCACAGTCAGCTGAAGCCTCTACAAGGCGAAAAGGGTCCAGGCCATCCGCGCACGACACGAGGGTCTGTCGAGATAAGGTATGACAAGGTGTAAAGACGAGGGAAGGTGGCGGTGCCTCAGTGCCTCATTATACATAGGAGAGAATGGTTGCGCTGTCGCAGCGACTTGCGCGGGAGTCAACGCCAGCATTGCTGATATCTACCAGTAGCGTCTTGGTGCACAATTCCCGACGACGGTGCGCAGCCTGCCCAGCTGTAGCATCGCTTGGCGTTGGGTGTAATTCCGATCCCTTTACTTGGCATGGGGCCCTCCGCACCCGCTCCTTGGCATTTCCTCGCTTGAGGAAGTTTCGGCCGTAAATGCAGACGTAGCGCCTTGGCTTGACGTCAATTTGAAAACTGGAGCAGGGAATCAAAATCCTCCTTTTTAGCAAAGTCACTGCCTGGCGCGTAGCTGGTGACCGCCTCCTGCAAGGTAAGCTACTGGGTAATAAAACGGAAGGATTAGTTTCGAGAGGAACTTCTGTGCTAGCTTCAAAAGAACACGCGCTACTCCATGGGAGACGTTGACGGTTTTGATGGAACCAGCAGCACTGCGGCAGCATGGGGGGCAGGGTTGCTGCCAACCAGGAAGTAAATCAGGTTGTGTTGTCGGCATGGAACTGCGGGCTCTTTTGCATTTTCACGCTGCAGGACCATCTGCATAGAGGTCAGCATTTTCGTGAGCTGCCGGGGGCCTTTGGAGAGATGCGCCCGCTTTCAGCCTAGGGTCGGTAGACTTGAGGTAAATACGGTGATGATTTGTCACGGAACGACTCCATCGCTCCGTGGAGTCCTGACCCTTTCTGGGGGAACTTTTGGAAGCCTCGAAAGAACCAGCTTCCGTGTTATCTGCTGAATATGCAGCGAAGCGAAAGTTTTACCTCATTAAAACTGATGATGCTCTAGGGGCTTTGCGGCACCTCAGCCTGACAGACAAAGATGCCAACCGAGACAAGAGCGCTCTGGCGAATGAGTTTCACCGCACGACCCACAGGTTCGCAGGGAAGAATAATGTGATTCCTGATAGACCAGTTGCAACGGCGCAAAGTTATTTGCAGCCTGTTGATTCAGTGGCGTATAGGTTTCACACCAGCCCACGGCCTCGCTACAACCCTACCCCCAATCTTCTGCCCAGCGCTTGTCCTATCTACAAAAGTGGTTTTTTCCTTCCCACTCGCTCCACAGCCATATCTCACACGAGTCGCACGCCCAACACCAAACGATATGGGGTGCGCCCAGCGTCTCTCGCAAAATCGAGGCCACCAGCTTGCTTTGCGTCGTGGCGCCGCCCTGCCGTGGCTAATCCTGAGGCTCTTTTCTTGGCACCGCCTGTGCCGGATGTCCGGCTGCACTGTGGCAGCGGGGGTTAGTCTGAAAGGAGCAGGTAGAAGAACTTTTGTCAAGAACCCCTCCAGCCCAGGGCGTCTGGTCTCGTTTGGGGGCTGCGACTCCGCAGATAGTACCTAGACAAGCCCTGTCACAACCAGCCGTGCATGAATCGGCCACCTACCCTGTTTGGGGATTTTGGCCTAGCATCACTCACAGTCGCCGCGGGATGGGCGACTTTTTTTTTTTTTTTTTTTTAATTCCTGAACGAGTTCCCTCCCACAGTAGCGTCTAATTCACGCGTGGATCTGGTGGCTGGCCTCGACTCTCGCCCCAGCTAGGTAGCCCACACTCCCCAGAGCCACTCACACACCCTTCTCGCAGCTTGAGGATTTCTAGTGCGAAAAAGTATCCAATTGATTGTAGGCGATCCCGTAAGAATCAGCTGGGGCAAATGAAACTTCCCCAGGCCGCCCGTACCATCGGCTCTCAAGAGCCCCATAGCCACATGCTACTACTTAGATTGGGAAGGTGAGGTTGCAGTTAGACAGTTACATGCGAGAAATGGTGCACGCCCACCTTCCGTAGTGTTCTTACAACTCCCACACCTCCTGCCACTATTCAACAAAGGGACCCCGGCCGGCATTTGTGTATTCCTCTCAGCTGGGCGGAAGATGGGGGGTGGTATTGTTGCACGGGCAGCTCATTGTAGTCCTATCGCCCAACTCCGAGCATCACCCTATAATAGTCCTCTATCCCGTCCTCCCTTTTTGTTTTTATCCATCCTCCGTTCCTTTTGCTTCATCCCGTCTCCTTCTGTCTCAGGTGCCAAAGTTCCTTCGCTTCCACTCCCGAAGCCGTCAAGGACATCTGCCACAATGTCTGAGCGCAAGCCCTACAACAACGACCCCATTGGGGATGAGGCTCATCATACCACCGCTGTGGATGAAAAGGCCGAAATCGCCCGCCACCACGCCGCTGTCGACGCGGAGGTCCACCAGCTTGCTGAGAAGCGCGGCGATGGCGCCGACGGTCTTGCTCCCATGGACGACATCGAACAGGTCATCACTAAGATCGAGGTCCTCGGTGTCGAGGAGTGCCGTCAGATCCTCATCGAAATGCTCGAATACCACAAGTACGACTACAACTTTAGCGAAACTACCCGCGCCCACTTCCAAAACCTCATCAATGGTCCTGCCGAGGGCCAGACCCCGGAGGAGTGGGAGACTGAGCTCAAGACGGAGACGGCTGTCAACAAGTTCTTCTCTCCTTACCCCGAAGTCCGTGCCATCACCAATCCTACCGACGACGAGACTATGCCCTGCGAAACCCCCCGTGCCGTTTTCCTCGGTCTTGCCTGGGCTGTCATTTCTCAATTTACCAACTCGCTCTTCAACTCCCGCTACCCTCAAATCACCCTTTCGTCCGCTGTCGCCCAAATTCTGCTCTATCCATGCGGTATTCTCTTTCAATACATTCTGCCTGACTGGGGATTCACCTGGGGCGGCTCTCGAATTACTCTCAATCCCGGACCATGGTCCTACAAGGAGCAGATGCTGGCTACCATCATGATTAATGTTGGATCTACTTCGGCCTACTGCTTCTGGAATATTCAGACACAGACCATTTACTATGGTGACAAGTGGCTGACTCCCGCTTACAGCATTCTGCTGCTTCTCGCCACCCAAATGATGGGGCTGGGCTTTTCCGGTCTCCTGCGTCGCTTCGTCATTTATCCAGTTGAAGCTATTTGGCCCAGTGTCCTGCCTACCCTCGCCCTCAACCGTGCCTTGCTGGTGCCTGAGAAGCGTGAGACTTTGCACGGATGGTCTATGTCGCGATATAAATTCTTCTTCCTTGTGTTTGCTGTCACCTTTGTGTACTTTTGGCTTCCTGGCTACCTGTTCCCTGCTCTCAGCACTTTTGCTTGGATGACCTGGATTGCACCTCGCAACTTCAACCTCAACATCATCACTGGCTCACAAGCTGGTCTGGGCTTCAACCCTATCCCCTCGTTCGACTGGAACTACATCTCTGTCTACTCTCAGCCTTTGGTGTACCCCTTCTTCGTCACTATTCAGCAGTACATCGGTACCCTCATTGGTGGTATTTGCATCATTGCTCTCTACTGGAGCAACGTGCAGTGGACTGCCTACCTCCCTATCAACGATTCCGGAATTTTTGATAACACTGGTGCGCGATACAATATCTCTCGTGTCGTCATACCCGGCACCGGTACTCTCAACCAAACTGCCTACGAGGAGTACTCCCCTGCTTTCTATAGTGCTGGCAACTTGGTCTTGTACGGAGCTTTCTTCGCCTTTTACCCTCTGACATTTGTCTTCATCTTCCTTGACGCCTGGCGCCCTCTTTGGCGCGCTACCAAGTCTATGGGCAACTCGATAAGAGAGGTCACCACCCGCACTTTCAGCGGTATTGGCAAGTCGGTCGGTGCCCTGGCCGACGGGCGCATCCGCGACAGTGGTCGTCACCTCTACGGCATCTCCCAGAGCGAGACTTCGATCTACGACGGTTTCGATAACCCATTGACGAATTTGGTCCGCAAGTACCCCGAGGTTCCTGATTGGTGGTTCCTGATCATTGCGTTAATTGCTTTCATCTTCTCCATCATCATCCTCACCCAGTGGCCTCAGCTAGACACCCCTGTCTGGACCATTTTCTTCGTCATTGGTCTGAACCTAGTTTTCCTTATCCCTATGTCTTACCTATATGCCATCTCTGGTACTACTGAGGGTCTCAACGTCGTTACTGAGCTTATTGTGGGATACGCTCTTCCCGGTCACCCCGAAGCCCTCATGTTCGTCAAGGCTTTCGGTTACAACATCAATGGTCAGGCCGACAACTACATCTCTGACCAAAAGATGGGTTACTACTCGAAGCTGCCTCCTCGTGCCATGTACCGTGGCCAGGTGCTGAGTGCCTTTGTTTGCAGTTTCATTGCCTACGCTGTTGTTCAGTTCGCTGATACCAAGATCCCCAACATTTGCGATCCTAACCAGGAATCCAAGTTTACTTGCGCAAATGGATCCCGAGTCTACTTCTCATCCTCCGTGGTCTGGGGTGCCATCGGGCCTGCCCGTATCTTTTCGCAGATCTATCCTACGCTCAAGTACTGCTTCTTACTCGGCTTCCTACTGGCACTCGCTTGGTGGACTGGCAAGCGTTTCGGCAGTAACATCCGTAACGCGGCGAAGAATACCCTTCCCGCCGCCATCTACGCTCCCCTCAACATGGTCATCTTCAAGCCCTTGTCTTGGCTCAAGAACATCCACCCTTCGCTTGTTATGAACGGATTCATCTTCTGGGCTCCCAACAACCTGTCATACTTTACTGGTGGTCTTTACGTCTCAGCCGCTTTCATGTACTACCTCAGACGTTACAAGACTGCCTGGTGGGAGAAGTACAACTATCTTCTCTCAGCGGCTATGACTGGTGCTGTTGCATTCTGCGGCATCATCATCTTTTTCGCTGTCCAGTACCACCCCAAGGACATACACTGGTGGGGAACTGACATTGTCGCCAACACCATTGACGGACGTGGTCTGGACGATGCGCAGTCTTCTCTGCTCAACATTGGAAACGGCACTTTTGGTCCTTCCAAGTGGAACTAAAACGAAAAGAGATGTAACGATTCGTAATTGCCTTAGGTTGTCTATATGGCGACTGTGTTTATAGTATGAGTTTTGGAAGACCGCCATGATACAAATATACCCCGCATTATTTTTCTAATTGAGTGTTTCACGATTCTTAGCTAAGTGGCGTAAATCTGAGTGGTGGACCTATTGTGTGCGAACCTGCAGATGTGTCCGCCGCGTTGCCTATTCGAGGCGCATGGTGCCCTGCAGCCCTGTCAAATGCGATCAATCCCGCGGGCATCAAATGATGCATGAACATAACCATATTTGTCACACATCGCTGCACTGAGCGTCGTCTTGTGCAATTCGCAGAGCCCGCGGACTCGTCAAAGACACGATGTAAGACTAGGGTCTCTAGGGCCACTTCAATGTCACCTCGGCGTGGCATTCGAATCCAAACGTCAGCCACGACCCCGTAGCGTGGGAGAAGGCTCCACGGAACAGCGCATCTCAGGCAATTGGGCCGAATACTCACCGTATGACGCCAGAAGATAAAAGGCAAGAGGGACGCTATGGTCTGGACAGTCCATTAAACGACAGTCCCCAAACACACATTTACAATCTGAAAGAAAGAAAAAAGATCAGAACAACCACTACGCCGTCTGTAAGTCGCGTGGCTTCATAATGACGACGAATATGTCCTCGCCCTTGGTCGCGATGCGTCCGCCGCAGGACGCGGACATTGTGCGCAGGGGAAAGGGGCAGGACTGGTACATTGAGTTTGACGACATCAACCCGCAAGCCCGAGAGATTCTAGAAAAGTACAGCGGCATTGCGCCCGCCGACGTTGTGCAGCACGTCAAGGACATTGTGAGTAAACAGACACAGTCGCTGCCATCACAAAACCGCTATTGACATGGTAACAGCGCGAACTTGCCTTTAGCATTGTAAGCCGACCCTCGAACACTCGATGCGAGGTTATCCAATCTAATGTTTTTTTTTCTTTGGTAGTTTGTGTACCCCTGCATCGGCATGGTCAAGTTCCTCGACATTGAAATCTCCAAGGTCCCCTGCTACGACGAGATCAAGCGGCGCCTTACGACGGGCGGCGAAAAGTATCTCGAGGTCGGGTGCTGCTTCGGCCAGGAGCTGCGCAAGCTCGTCATCGACGGCGTGCCGCAGGAGAGCCTCTACGCCAGCGACCTCGACCTGACGTTTGCCGAGCTCGGCTTCGAGCTGTTCCGCGACAAGGGCCGCCTGACGACGCCGTTCATCGCCGCCGACATTTTGGCGCCGGGGCCGTCGAACCTTGACCAGCTGCAGGGCCAGATCAGCATCGTCGGCGCCTCGCTGTTTTTCCACCTCTTCAGCTGGGAGCAGCAGCTCTTCATCGGCAGACGCCTGGTCGGCCTGCTGGCCAAGGACGTCAAGGGTCTGATTGTCGGCGGGCACGCCGGCGCCGACGAGGGGTTCAAGCAGCTGACCTATCTCGACCATCCTGTGTTCTTGCACAGCGCCAGTAGCTGGCAGAAGCTGTGGGACGAAATTGGCGCGGCGACGGGCACGCGGTGGGAGGCGACGAGCCGCAAGGACCAGATCTTGCGGACGTCTGTAATAAAAGGCGAGGAGCAGTCTTTTGTGATGAAGTTTGTTGTTCGTCAGCTCTAGTCGTTGGGAGCAGCTCAGCTCGGCACCTTGCATGCTGTGGGGGGGGGCGGGTGTCAACAGAGTGTCGTTATGTGGCTGCTGCTGCGTTGCGACTCATGGTGGAACAAGATGGTCAAGAATATGCCGCATCTGCCTTTTTATACAATATGAGTCAATTTCATGCATTTATTCAGATCATGAGTCAGTCGCAACGGGGTGCCGATGTGCTTGCCCTATCAAGATCTGGTGCTGGCCAATTGGCCACGTTGGTGTTCAGCCTGCTGAATCCACTCAGCATAGAGTTACGGAATTGAAATAACCGCAAGTGTACCCAATGTGGCTCATTTTCATGTCATTTTCTTCCAGGTTTCGCTAGATTCTTGCGCAGTGAGAGTGATTTGATCAACTGCAAGTTTCACAATTCTCTGCTCTTGGCCATGGGCTAGCAAGCTGCTCCGCGCTGTTGCCTCGCTCGATGGAAGATGCACCATTCAGGTTCTTGGCTGTAGACATTGAATAATGAAGAATCACAGAATAAAACTTTTGACTGTTTGCTATACACCATGTCGAATCACTGCCCCTTTTGACTTCGCGTTCGTACACGAATAGGACAAGGGTGGCACAGCGGCCGCCCCCCCGCCAGAGCAGCTCGCGCAGCCACTTACATGATGCCACGGTATACGATGAAGAAACAAATCGATCCCAGCATCTTGTCAAAATTTGAAACGCATTACACGGACTGCCAGGTTTGTTCGGTTGCGGATATTGCTGCGCCGCAACACTACCGCACATCTCTTTGCGACGCTAGGCACCAACAATTGAAAAAAGAAGCCAGAGTATTCTTTCACATGAACAATGATGCATCATCATGAACTATAAGAAGCCGTAAACACCTACGCAAGCAAATATGCAGCTTACCCAATATTACCCAATTCAATTTCACTTTCCAAAAAAAATATCACTTACGAACCGGCAAGAATACTACACGCATCCATGACAATGTCCATCGCCATGCTTCATAGTGAGCTTCGTCCCCATCGGGCCCTCCGCCTCCGGCGCGTCGCCGTCTGGACCTTTCCCCTCGCCGCCGTCCTCTTTACCTTGCACGGTCTCGCCAGCAGCGACTGTTTCCCGTTTCTTGGCCTCTTGCCGCTCGCCGTTTCCGCCACGCACTCGGCCATGAAGATGTACCCCGTCCTCCGCCCGGGCGCGCTGCGCAACCTTCCCGTCCTCTGGTCACCGCACACCACCGTCCTCCTCGACACGGGGATGGCATTTCTGCATGGCCTCGTGCTGCTTATCAGTATTGTGCAAATCACGACCGCGTACCACTACAATACTGGCGAGGTGATGCTCGGGGCGTACTGTACTGTGTTTCTCATTGTTGTCGGGTACGTCATGGCAAGCCATCACTACTTTTTTGTCTTGTTAATCATTCCTTGTTATGTTTTTTGATAGGTCCATTCACGGCATGTACGCCATGTACTACGTCCTCCGCTTCGTCAACGAGTTCATGGATCACTATCAGAGACTCGCAGCGCTTGAGCTGAAGCAGCAACCTGGAGACGCTGGTAAAGGGGCAGAGAAAGCCCCGAGCGTGCAGGCTAAATCCCTTTGAAACAAAAAAAAATTACGATCTTGAAAGTGGTTATCAAATCTGTGCCTAGTGCCAGACCCTAGACGCAAGGCGCAGCAACGTGAGCTCGATGTAGTCCCCTCGCGAGCCTTTTTAGTTCAGATTCCCAGCAATAATGAAAATGAGATCATTTCCGAGTGAATGCGGCGTTTTTTTTTTTTCGTTTTTTTTGCCTTGGCCTGTCGTGGCTTTGCGTACAATGTTGCAGCTGCTGGCTGTGACGACAGCTGATACATGCCACACAGACGCGGCCGTAAATGTCAGTTTGCTCAGCACAGTACGCTTTTCCTCCCCAACAATTTCCAAAATCATCTCACCGTAGCATCACTGAACACTTGTTGCGCCCTTGATAAACGAACTGGTTCATCTCTCACCGAGCCTGATGCTGTCCAGCCCTTCTCACCCACAGCCTTATTGGCGCACCGTTGCACCACTAGTCAGCTGGCCTGACCGGGCTGCGCTGCCGATCGCCAGCCACAGGGGCCCCAAGGAGAAGTACCGAAACGTCTAATTTGCTTCGTTTAGGTTTTCACCTTGCAGAAACCACCCCAAGAAAACAATGCTCGGAGTTTTTTAACCTCAGCTTCCATCTCACAAACGGTTGAGAGGGCTGGGCCACCAGACCGGGGTATTGCCCGATCGGGAGCAGCCCATGTACCGTTGCACTTACACCCCCAGCACAAGGCTGCAATGTCTTGGCTTTCGGTCAGCACCGTCCGTCTGTGAACCACTCAGAATAGCATCAAAGGCGATTGTTTGTGAGACTCGACATGATGTAATCAGGCTGGGGCTCGTTCAGGACAACTGCAATACGTCGTCAGCTTCGTCTATTCGAGGCTGGCTGCTTCAACATTCACCTCTCGAAACCTGGTTGAGCATGAGCCTCTCTCTCTCTCTCTCTCTCTCTCTCTCTCTCTCTCAGAGACATGGCTTCAAGGGTGTCATGTACTAAACTATATAAAGACGTCCTCGTCCTGACGCTCATCATTTCCATCTCATCCAACAATCCAACAATCCAACAATCCAACACTTCCATCCAATCAAACAAACTTGATCTACTTGAATCTATCCACCTTCACCACTCCACATCCATCACCATGAAGTTCTCTCTCGCCGCCATTATCGCCCTGCCCCTCGCCGCCGTGGCCTCTCCCGTCGCCGTTCCGGAGCCCTCCTCCCTCAGCAAGCGCGGCTGCACCATCCACGGCCAGTGGGAGTCCAACTGGGTCGAGTACGCCAACTCTCGCTACCGCGTCAAGGTCTGGCACGACGGCGGCGACGACAACCTCAACAGCCGCTGGTGCGATTTCTACTACAGTGTGTTTTTCCCTTTTTCTTCTTCTTCTTCTTTTGCTGTCAGCCCTCTCAATTTCTGTATACAATGACTGATGAAAAAAACACCAAAAGGCCACGGCTCGTTCGTCATCATCTCCAACCCACAGTGCTGGCAGGACGGCGACCACGCGTTCGCGGACGTGAGCTACGGCCAGGGACCCGTCGGGTACGAGCAGTACAAGAAGACGTTTTGGGATGCCTTCATCGCCATGGGCCACGAGACGGGCTGCGATCTCAACGTGAACCTGTAAAGAAGACGTGGACTGCTCGGCAGGTTCATGTATAGCAAGACGGAAGGGGTTGGAAAGCATTTGTGCTCTAAATGGTACTACTATAAACAGACTATTCGGAATTTCTCAGTTTTATATATTAAAGACGGTTAATTAAGCATCGATCATCTTTACCTTGTCGTGCCGTGACTTATTTCAAAAACCAATGGGAGGCGTCTCCGAGCGTCAGCGAGGAGACTAATACCTGCGGCCCACGTTCGAGCGAAGCGAGGCAAAAAAAAGAAAAAAAAAGAAAGCACGATAAGGGATGAGGCGACAATTATGACAACTCTTTTCAATTAATCATAATGTACATTTGCTTAGGTTCCTCTACGAGAAGTATTGTACAGTGCTATGCCATGCCAAAAACAAGAATCAAGCCAGTCAAGCTAATCAAGCTTCGTATCCGTTAACGCCATTCATTTCCATTTGCGCATCTTCGTAGCTAGATTCGCTGCTCTGCTTGCGCACATCGTCTGTCGCGGCCCCGTTAGTGTCGGCTCCCTCACTGGGGGTGACTGTCTCGCAGTCGGCATCGCCCTCGACACCATCCTGTCCCATTATGGCAGCGAGCCTAGCGGCTCGACCTTCTTTCTTGCGAGGCACGGGAGCTATTCCTGTTAGAATGTAAATGTTATGCAGATCTGGGAGAATGCTTACCTCGTCCATTTTCCTGGACATAGAAGCGTCGCAACAATGCCACAGCCTCGTCGCGACCCCATCCGCCCTCAATTTCGTATCCCGGCTCGACATTACCTCCGTCACCCCCGCCGGGAGGGAATGAAACACCCAGACTTCCTCCAGTACCATCAGGCAGCTGGATAGGCCGGGCAATGGGGTGTGCGGCCGCCGTCTGGCCGTCATCTCTAACCGGCAGCGAGTTGGCGTGCAGGCTGAAAACACCGCCAGTACCGCCAAACTTGTCATTGACAGCACCAAAGTAGACCTTTTTAATCTGAAGCTGGCGCAATAGGGAGGCGCACATGATGCAGGGCTCGACTGTGACGTAGAGCACGCACTCGGAGACGATGGATCTGTCGACACGTTCAATATCGAGAATCTTTTGTCCGTAGGGGTAAAGATGGCCTTTCTTGCCGTCCTCGTTGCCGTCGTGGGGTGACGCATCGATTGACAATGTCTCGGAGACGCCGTCAGCGTCAGGGAGCTTGGTCTCGGCAGCAATATCCTCATCGCTGGCGGCCAAACGAGCAGCCTTTTCCTCCTCCTCCCTATCTGTCAAGACTTTGGGCTTAAGACGGAAAGCGCGCTGGCCTCCCGCCGGCTGGCCTTCAGCCCTGGCATAAGAAAAGAGAGCGGCGAGAGCCATGTACTCTGCGTGGCGGGTACCGTTGCGCGTGACGTTTGTGGCGTTCATGCCGCGGGCGATGACCTTGCCGTTGTGGACCAATACGCAGCCGACAGGTGTTTCGTTGATTTTAAGGGCGAGGCGGGCCTTAAGATTAGCATCAGCTTGAGAGTAGAATAGGTGGTGGCAGACTTACCATATCCAGGGCCTCGCCGATGAATCGTAGATGCTGGGCGCGTTCGGCGGCAATAACGGGGTCATTGAGGTAGCTGTAGTCAATCTGGGGCTGCTCGTCTGTTTCGATGGGAGCTTCAGCAGCGGCTGATTTGGCGCTGGCCGTCTTGGCTGAGTCGCCCTTTTGAGGCGAGTCGGCAATTTTGAGACCGGCGAGAGCATCTGCGAGCCTGTCGGGGGGCACATTTTCCTTGTTCTCTTCCTCAGGAGGGGGCTGTGCGGGGAGAGACGGCTTTTGGGTAGGGCGTGTCTGTTGGCTGAGAGGGCGAGCGGGCGCCATGGTGAAATTGTCTTGTGTGGTGACGGTGTTGGTGAGGTCGTTTTGCAGCGTGGAAGTGTTTGCAGGAGCAGTAGTGAGACCGCTTGTCGATGTGGAGTGTTTTGCAGTAGCAGTAGCAGAGGTAGTGTCGTTTTTCAGTGTAGAATCATCTGCAGTGGTGGCAGCAGTGGTGAATTCGTTTCTCAAAGTAGAGCCGTCAGCAGTAGTAGCAGCAGAAGTGACGATGCCGTTTTTCAACCCCGAACCATCAGCAGCGCTGGCCGAGTCGTCTACGCCGCTCCTCTTTGTCGATTCTTCTACCGTGGCATGAGCCTGCGCGTTCAAGCTCAGCGCCGAGTCGGTCGACCTGCTGTTCCCGTGCCTGCTGCGGGAATCCCTCGCCGCCGCCGCCGTGTTGTTCAAGATGGTCGCCTCGTCGTCGTGCGCGTGCGACTTGACAATGTTGGAAAAGTCACCACGCAAAGCCTGCGACCAGTCGTCGCAGTTGTTGTCGATTGCGGGGGAACCAGAGGCAGAAGACGTGTGGTTGAGCTGATCCAGCGATGAGGAGGCAAGATTTGCGTCGCCGTTTGCACCTCGCGGGCCGTCGAGGAAGCTGCCACTGCCACTGCCACTGCCACTGCCGCCAGCTGGCGACGCGTTTGATGCTGGCGGCGGCGGCGACGGCGGCGGCGTTTTGCGCAGTAGCCGACGCAGCGCGTTGCGGAAGCCGCCTTGCTTCACTGGCTTGTTGCTCATGCTTGCGCAGTGGAGGCTGTGAATATAAAAAGACGTGAAACTAAAAAGATACTTTCAAGAAAAAGAAAGAATGCGCATGTGTGTCGCGAATCCAAAAACTACTGCGCAAGATGGGGGGGGGTGTATGGCTCTGAGATGTTGCGTTTGTCCTCTTTTGTTTCACCCTGCGTCTTTGCAGATGAAAAGATGTCGCGCCTTCCGATGTACGGTATCCAAGAAAAAAAGGAAAAAGAGCAATTGTCAAGCGATTGTGCGACGTCACGATTGCCAGCTGCAAGAAAGCAAACCGTGCCCAATTTGCTTGGGATTGGGCGTAGTGTGGCGTGCGCTGCCTCACTTATAATCACCAGTCTGTATAATGTGAGCGCACGCCTTTCTGATGGATCTCAAAGCCGGCAGTACTAGTGTATGGAATATCCCAAAATTTCGACAAATTTTCAAGCAAGGGAAGAAAAGAGGAGGGTGGCGATGGAGAAGAAAAAAGAGAGCCGAGGTGTTGTCAAAGCAAACCCCCGTTCGACGCAACCAGGAGAAGAGCACGAATAGAGTCGACAGGGCCTAAGAAGGGGAAAAACTCTATCGCAAGCGCACAACCAGTCAAAGTTGAGAATGCTAGGTAGATGGAAAAGAGAGCACAATGCAACCTTCCCCAAGCTCGCTCTGAACGTGCGTGGGGTTAAAAAAAGCAAGAAAGGTCCTGTTTTTTCTGGAGCTAGTACTTTTCGGCTGGGCAAACTTTGAGGCTTTGAAGAATTTAACCTTGGTTGCGCTATGAAGAATGTGGGTGTGGTGAAAGAGAGAGAGAGAGAGAGAGAGAGAGAGAGAGAGAGACGGGGAATAAAGAGAAAGAGGCAAAAGCGGCCAACTCGGCGCTCTTTATTTACTGAGCACAAGGTGCAAATGATATGCAGCGGCCCATGCTGCAAAAAGGAAGCTGCTCCCCGCCAGTCTTTGTGTTTCGTCTGCTTTAATTGCCAACCGATGGTCCTTATGCTGAGGCCGCCTGGCTTCGTACGACACTAAAGAAAAAAAAAGTAATGCTTGAAAAAAAAAAAAAAAAGAAAAAAAAAAAAAAAGCAGACACAGACTACAGCGTAAGAATTGCATGGTCAATGGACAAAAGGTTAACCAATCCGTCGGGATGCCTGTGCAGGGGGTCAGGTGACCCGCCTCGTGACACATTTGCAACCTGGGCATGCAGTGTCGCGCAGCAGAAGCATCTTGATACGACGAGCGTCCTCGCCAAATCATGATGCAGCGTTGCACAGATGCTCAGGGGTTCAAATTGAAAAGGAGAAGCAAAAAAAATTTACATGCAGGATCGGCTATGCAATCACTACAGTACATATCTTCACCAAGGATATTTTCGAGACGGTATTATAAAATTACGGGACTACGTCCCTGTTGAATTGGAAACGAAAATGGCCCGCTCGGCCAAAAGAGAGCTACGCACAGCAAGTGCTAATGATACATAGAAGATAGTAGTAGTCGTAACAGAAACAATCGTAAAAGAAACAACTTTTGAGTACAAAAAGGAAAACAAATCCAACGCCACGCTAAGGGTATCAAACACAACCACCTCAACCACCACCGCACCCACACCGGCCACGCCTACAACTGGGGCGCCGGCATCTACTCAGCCGAGAGGCCCTCAACTAACAGACGACGGGCACGCGCGCAAACGGGGCGAGCACGCTGCGGGCACGGGGTGCGTACTCGCGGCATGCTGTGTTGCGGCGGGAGCTTGGCTCAGTCTTGGTAAGCGAGGACTGGGCGTAGGCGGCCACAACAAGCGTGCGGGTGAGGACAGTCTGCATCAGCACCGCCAAATCGGCAGCGCTGACGGGTGAGGACGCATCGCGGCTGGAGGAGAGAGACCTTCCAATGCCAGTCGTGTCGCGCTGAGAAATCGTCGAGGCGGCAGTCTGGGATACTTCAAATGGCGACTCAGATTCCTCCACAGGACGACCGCCAATTGACGGTGCCACAGAGGAGACGGTACCTTCATCAGTCGCAGGTGCGGGTGCAGCTACACGGCTGTCATCCGACGTGGACTGGTCAATACGTGCCTTGTCATCGGTTTCCGAGGACGAGGAGCTGGCATCCGGTGTACGGCGGGTAGCATCTGAAATACCATCAGAGAGCTGAGGCTGAGAGCCAGATTCATCAGAGACGTAGCCACCAAGAACATCGACGGGAGAAGGTGAGAGCGCAGATGCAAGCACAGGTGAAGCAGTGACAGACAGTCCGGAAGCCGACACAGGTGAGGCAGGTGAGCTTGGTCGAGTAGCAAGTCCGTTGGTCGTGGCAGAGGCAAATTCGTCGAGTTGAGTGGCGAGTTGAGTCGAAGTAGCAGACACGCGTCCAGCAGAAGAAGCAGCAGAAGCAGAGGCAGAAGAAGAGGTAGAAAGTCCAGTAGCAAGTCCAGGCGACACAGCGAGTCCCGACACAGCGAGTCCGTCGTTGGTGGCCGCAGCATCCGTGGGCGATGCGACAACAACGGGGAGTGGCTGAGCAAGGTCGGTGTTTCGATGAACAAAGCGTGAAGACTGGCTCCTTCCAATTCCATCGGCCAGCTGCGTCGGGCTGCCAACGTTGGAAGCAAAAGTCGTCGTCGCAAGCTGGGGAGACTGTCCTTCCTCGCCGTGATCGAGCCATGTATTCACCGTGGCGTCTACAGTGGCCGCGGCGGAGGAAACAGATGCAACTGCCGAGTCCTTCATGGGGTTAGTCGCTGTCGGCAGGTCAACGGGGCAGCGGAGACCGGCACGTACACTTAGTTCATGTGGTATATAGAATGACGAGCTGCTGGAGTCATTGACAGTAGACACCTTCCAAAAAGTCAGTCGCGGTCGATTGGCTAAAAGAGTTGGGGGAGGGGTTAAACTCACGTTTGTCAGGCCGGCGTTGCTTGATCCATGGCTGCCGCTGCTGTTGACGACGACGGTGCCCGGTGGACAACAAATTATTAGCTGTCCTTGTTCGTTGGTGCGCATGACCACGTCGGAGCGACTAAGAACGCTAAGCGCGCCTGCGATGCCACCTGCAGCCGTGTCCTGAGCATGGCCACGATCCGTCGCGCCGGTTTGCTCAGCCCGGGTAAAAGGAGACTGCGTAGCCGAGTCACCAGCGTTGACGCCATCAGCGCCAGCGGCAGCTGGCGACTCGGCGTTGGGGGGTCGTGGTGGTGAGTCGAGCGGTGACGGCACACTCTGCGTGGACGCAGACGACGAGCCAATATCGAGCATGCGCTCATCCTCAGAGAAGGTCGATCCAGGCGAGTACAGGTTGAAGTCGGTGTAGTCGCCGACGCCAGAATCCTGCGATTCCCATGGCTGCTGCGCCAAAACCGACGTATCAAGGGCCGCTCCCTGGAGCAGCTGTGCATGAGACTCTGCACGCCCAGCATCAGGGCCACGCTCGGGAGGAGCTCCCGAGTGGGTGGGCGACATCGAGGCAGACAGGCGAGAGGTGGCCATGCCCGCCTCAGAGGATTGCGACGAGAGGTAGCTGTCGGGATCGGCGAAGAAGTCGTAGTCTTCGGCCTCGGCCATTGGAGGGTACTGGATGAACTCGTCCCAAGGATTCGAGGGAGCCGCCAGAGAGGCGTCAAAGGTCTCGAGGGCGTCAAAGCTAAAGGTGGCATCCATATCAAAGGGAGAGGCGCTGAAGCTGCCGAATTCCTCGAGCATGGGAGATACGGACTGCGGAGATATCGACTGTGGTGGTGATACCGATTGTGATGGTGCCGTGGGCGAGGATGTGCGAGCCTTCTTGGTGACCTTGCTGCTGCTGGCGAGAGGAGCGGCGGGAGTGGCGGCGGCGGCGCGCTTCTTGTGGCTGGGGTCGCAGCGAATCTTCTTGCGCTTGCAGCTGTCGCAAGCCTTGATGATGCGCATGAGGTGAGCGTGGTCGCGCTGCTCCTTGGTCTTGGAGCCGCGCGAGGCCGAGTTGGTGACGTCGAGACCGTCTTTGGTCATGATCTTCATGCCGGGGAGGCTGGAGAAGTCGGTGGCGCGCATGCGGGAGGCAGGGCTGGTGGGCTTGCTCACGTGGTGCTGTTGTTGCGACGAGGAGCGCGAAGACACCGAGGCGGTGCGCGAGGTCTGGCTCCAATCCCAGGAGGTGGTGGTGGGCGATGTGTTGAAGGACGAGGCGGCTGACGTGGCGGGAGAGGCGGCGACGGTGTAGACGGGGTAGAACTTGAAGGACTGGCCGGTCATCTGGGCGTGCTCGAGGAAATCGAGAGCCAGAGTGGCGCGCTTCTCCTGGGAGGAGGCAGGGCCGATGAGATGGGCGTGTATTAACTCATCGAGCTCCTGGGTGCCGACAGCGGGGAAGAACTGAAGCTGAGCGCCGAGGGCGGGCTGGAAGATGGAGAAACCCTGGGGAAGAGACGACATGTTTGAGAATTCGAAAGAAGCCGTGTTTAAGTAATGGTCCAGGTTGGCGGTTTTTGAGATCAAGACTGGCGGATGAGGATTGCTGCCAGACTGCTCGGTTTGTAAGCCCTGAGCCAGCAGGAGCGCGAGCGCAAATGAAACTTACAATGGGGAGGGCGGATAGCGAGTGAGGAGTGAGTACAGTTTCGTACTTGGCCAGAATCCAATGCGACTGTCGCAATTGGATTGTTTTCTAAAGGCTCTAGGTCTCGAAAGACTGAATCGTCTTGAGATGATGTTGAGTGATGTTGGGTGATGAGGGCGAGACTGTCGATGAGTCTGCGCGCAAAGCCGTGAAACTGGTTAGTCAGGCTGTTTCGTCAGATCGAGCAAAAGCGTGACGCAATCACTGGTCGAGATCTGGAATCTGGAATCTAGGAATCTATGATTCGAGATTTAGAGGTTAGGGAGTGTGGGCGAAGGGAGTAGACGGAAAAGAAGAAGAAAGGAAGGAAACCTGAGGCCCAGGCCGAGGGGAGTCATGCAGAGTATTTCAGTAGCGAGATGCGGGATTGCGATGGCGCGCGTCTTACAGTGCGTTTGGCCAGCGAGAGAGTCTGGCGCAGCTGGCTGGAGCGAGAGCCCACCGCGAAGGAGGCTGACTCTTTCGGCGTGCTCAATTAGGTTTAGCGTAGATGAGAGTTGGCGTCGACGTTTGCCAATAGGGACGCTTTGTTTTGACAGGGGTCGCCGCATGGAGCGACATCATTGGCTGCATGCGCCCCCGCTCCCTCCTCGCCCCACCGGCATCTTCGGCGAGAACGAGTTGCCATTATTGGCTGGCGCTGGCGGTCTCCTCATTACCTCAGTCTTGAATTTTTGACATTTTTCAATGCCCGCCCGCCTGTGACTCAACGGCGAGCCTAATTAGGAACAGCGCTGGCTCTCTCGTGCATCACGGTTCCCTCCCTGTTCCCCCTCCACAGTTTGATTATCTGGGCGCTATTGCGTCCCGTATCAGCAGGGGTTGGTGGCTTATGGGCTTCATGATCTTGGTATCATGGATGGATAACTTGGGTGGGTGGGCTCAACTCAAGCAAAAGTGACTTGTCCAGCTATGCGAGATGTCCTCTTTGTTGTGGTCAAACAGCTGTCTCGTCGTGGTAGTGCTCGCGACAAAAGGTACAACAATCCCTCAGAAACAGGCTCGGAAACTTACACTCTGAAACTTGTGCTGGTCAAGAACCACAATGGCTTTTGGGTGGGCTCGCGCTCGCCGCCAGCCGTAGCGCAGCCTTGCTCCACGGCGGCCTCACATGTACCTCGTCCTCTCCGCACTAACAAACGGCGACAAACGCAGCTTCAGGTAGCAAGTGTTAACAACATCTCAGATCCATCTTCTGGTCCTAGCTGGCTCTGCATTCTTTCAGATATAAGCTCGACCACCCCTTTCCTGACTCCCGACTCCTAAATTCCTACTGGTTCTTGCTGGCCTGGGTGCGAGGCTTGCCCATAGGGCTACCCTGCACGTCACAATATCTAGCGTGGCTGGCTGTGTGCACTCACACATGCTGCCTCACTCGTGCTACTACCTACCTGCTTGTGATACAACTTCGAGTGAAAGGCTTGAACACTTACCTAGGTACTCTTACAGCTTTGAACTGCAGACAGCTGCCCCATATTCCGGGCGACATGTACACTCCGACTTACTCTGCAGCATGCAAGTACAACGACAAACACGCACTACCACCATCCGAATGGGGCAACAAAACCGGACAAAACCCCAAGAGTGACGTCGCTCTATCGTTTCTCGCATTGCTCGCCAATCAAAAAATACGACTGAAAAACGCAAGGGTCCGGCGTCCCCAGACTTGGCCGACGGGTAGGCGAGTGACGGCAATGCTGGGGTCTAGACCGCGCCCGCCGCCCACTTCGCAAAGAGCGCTCGCTGGCTTCCCGCTAAAAAACACAAAGGCTGTGTGGACTCGAGAAAGAACCCGTCAAAAGTACAATATGGGACAATTTGGAGACATGTCTTGATTCGTTTCATGTACATAAAATTCGTTAAAAATGTGAAGGCTCTCTCTGGGCCATGCTAAATTATATACAGGCTGAAAGAAGAAAAAGAGGCAATGCACAGCAAACGACACTCATCTACCTACGCCGCTCTGGCCGACTCATTCCCAGCAAGTCGTGCGCATGTCGACTCCACGTTCCGCCGCTCGCCGATGTAAATCCAGGCATATTCGTACTCGCCGCTTTCCTGGCAACCACCGATGCAGCAGCGCTCACCGCAGGTGCTGCCGGCGCACCGGCAATGATGGCCAGAGGGCCTGCTGCTGCGATGCGGCCCCTGCCACCAGCACCCGCGGGCCGTGTCGCAATCATGCGCGCCGTCACTGGCTGGATGGGCTCAAACGGGACAATCACCTGCGGCGCGAGCCCCGCCGCGTCTTCCCGCCGGGCTGCCTTTTTCCCTCGCGACGCCGGGTTGGCGATTCGTGGCCTCGCAGCCTGGTTCGGCTCGCCGCCGCTGGACGAGCTTGCTGACATCGGCACTGCCTGCATCGGGACGGCCACCGCTGCCTCGAGCAGCACATCTGGCTTTCTGTCAGAATCGGACAATGGCGTATTGGTGATTTGCGCAGTGGAATGCTCCGGTACTTGGGCCAATGGAATTTCGGGTGCACTCAGAGCCTCTAATTTTGTCCCATTGGCTTCCCTTGTCGTGGCTGCGACGGCATCGTTCGAGCTGGCTGACCGCACCACCGGCGGGGGTGCTGCAGCGGTGACATTTCGTCGAGAGGCTGGCTCAGGGCGCGTTGTTTCTTTCTCTGCACCCGCAATTGCAGCTCGAAGCGGCGTTGGCAGAGGTGGACTCTTTTCAGTCGCGATAACAGCCTCCTCAGCCGCAGCGGGAACTGGGTCGGAAACAGGTTCCG
The DNA here is from genome assembly GCA_029218145.1 of Aphanocladium album. Classification (NCBI taxonomy): domain Eukaryota; kingdom Fungi; phylum Ascomycota; class Sordariomycetes; order Hypocreales; genus Aphanocladium; species Aphanocladium album. The sequence goes on from JARDXD010001325.1 coordinate 34,901, forward strand.
CGAGCGCAACCTCAGGCAAAGCTTCCTCAGGCACAGCTTCCTCGGGTACAATGGGCAACGAAACAACGGGCTTTTCTTCAACAGGAGACGATACCGCAGCAGCAGATTCAGCCGGTAATGGGCATGGTAATCTTGATGGCGCTTCGACCGTTGTTGGCTCCGCCGGTTGCGCGGGCGCTTCACGAACAGGCACAGGCGGTCCGCCCAGCCGAAATGCTGACGCAAACGGGCCTGGAATCAACGAGTCGATATCCTGCGGAATAAACCCGATAATTTCTCGACTTCGAATCCCTTTTCGGGGTAACCTTGCGATTCGTGGCCCCAGAGGCTCCGGCTCCGGCTCCGGCTCCTCCTCGTCCTTTTCATCGTCATGCTCCGATTCTGGTTCTTCAGTATAGGTGGTTCGTTTTGATGCTCGTCGTTTTTGGGGCTGCGGTTCTTCCATTGCTTCACTGGCCTCATCGTCGGAGACTACCCGCTTCGCTGGTATCCGCTTTGTCTTCTTCTTTGGCGCCTGTGGCTCCGGAGAGGGGCTGTATGTTCTCCGTTTTGTGGCCCGTCGTTTCAATGGCTGGGGCAAGTCGTCATCGCTGCTTGATTCCGCCAGTGCAGGGTTTGGTGCGGCCTCGGATGGCGCACGCTCTGAAATAGTATCGACAGGTGGCGCAGAGCTGGGTATTATGAGCTCTTCTGGAGGCGAAGGAGACCGTAAAAAAGGAGGAGGCGAGGGCTCTGGAGTCGGCGTCTTAGCGACCCTGTCGTCAACCTCTTCAACTGGCTCTTGGGGCTCTGGTAATGGCGCAACTGGCTGTCGCATCATGAGCAACCCTCTTTTCTGTCTCGACCGCATTCGTAGTGTTGTCCTTGGTTCTTTCGGCTTCGGGGCCTCATACACTGGAGCTAGTTCCTGCTGTATTTGATCTCGTGCCTTCTTCTTTTGCCGTGATTCTTTTGTAGTTTTGCGTGGACGCGGCGCCTCCTCGACCGCCTCGGGCTCATCATCGATGACCATTGGCTCTGGTGACGGTGAGCGTCGTGCTGCAGCAGGCTTCTTGTTTCGTATCTCGTGAGGTTCATCTTCAGTCTCCCGCGAATGTCGTGATTTGCTGAACTCTTTATCTTTCTTCCTCTTCAGGGCCTTTTCCGATACCAGGGGCGCGTCTTCTGCATCCACATCGTTTACTGTATCCTTAAGAGCGACAGGCCGGCGTTCTGGCTTCTTAGCTTCCTTCCGCTGCCGCTTTGGGGCATTTTCTTGCTGGCCATCCTCGTCATCAGCAATCTGCATCTCCACATCTCGGTTGCCAACTTCCTCCGCGTCTCGCATGACAGCGCGGGCGCTGGCAATCGGATGCCGGGTCACTGGCTGCAATGTCGATCGCTGCTCTTTCACCGGTTTCGAAGGAGTGGCTTCTGGCCGATCCTGCACGAACAGCGGACTGCTTTGCACAGGCTGCTGGGCTTCCGAATCTTCATCTTCTTGCGGCGTCGCAGAAGCCTCGGCCTGCGACTGCATCCTCGCCCGTAGCGCCCGCGCTCTCGCGGCCATCAATTCCGGCCCCGGACAGGAAGACAAATTCAAGGTCGCACCAAACAGACTCCTTGCGTGTCCAGCTTTGCTCGGCGGCGAGGGACTGGTGCGCCGCCTCTTGGCCGGCGGGGCCCGCTCCGGCACCGTTGGCTGTGCATCACCCACCGGCGGCTGATTCTGGTGCAGTTTGCTCTGTCGAGCTTCGTACGGTGAGTGCGCAGGTATAGAAGCACGACCGATGCGCGCGGGACTCTGCACCAGGGCACTCAGCGGTCGCTGCTGCTGGTGCTGCGGCGGCGGCGGCGGCTGTGGTTGTACCCCGCCAGCCAGCGAGCTGCGCGGCGTCGGTCTTGTTTTCGCTGCCGCAATCTGTCGTCTCTTTTCGACTTCCCGTGCTCGCTTGTCCAGCAGATCCGTCAGGTCCTGCTGCTTCTCGCCCGTGCACTCGTCCACCTGCACGAGCGCCATGCCCCGGTCCAGCGAGAGCTCGTCGCCGGTGGCCAGATCCCCCTCCTGGTCCCAGTGCGCGTCGCCGACAAAGTGACCGCGGTCGTCGTAGACCATGATTTTCTTGTTGAAGCTGTGGTATTTGAGCTTTCCATCTTGCCACCGCTTCTGCTTGCGCTTCAGATCGTGCGTGAACAGGCATATGAAATCGTACACGGTCGCGCTGGAGGGCGGGCCGTCGTGGCCCGCCGGCGACGAGGCCTGGGGCTTCGCTACAGCGTAGGACATTTGTTTCGGAGTTTCATGTCGAAGTTTTTGGCTCAAGGTGTCGCCTGCCGCCAATTCTGTGGCCGAATTATAACAGGCACTGATGTCGTCTTGCTCTCGATTGAACGTGTTTGGCTAACGCGTTAATGGATCACGCTCCGACGCCAATCCACGTGATGGCAGCCTACCCGGGACCAAACATTGGTGCAGTTGCCTTTCTCCTGTCACAGGGCGAATTGGCCATGGATAGAAAGAATAAATGTGCATAGGGTAATTTAAACAAATTTACTCATCTTCGTATCTTCAAAGTATCTTCAAAGTGAAGAGAGGTTCGCAGCGACATGCAATTGTGAGTCATGATTGAACATCTTGACCAAATCTCTGCTAGCGCTTAGTTTGGCGACGATGGATAATCAGCAGGTCTGCACGAACTCTAAAATTCAGAAACTCCCATCTTACTACTGCAATGCACCTTGCGTGATTTGTTTACCCCATCGCACTCAATTGAGACGGTTACACTATCGACAATGCCTGCTCTAGATGTGCGACCATGTCTTGCCACTCAAGCGCGACGGGCTAGCTAATGTCTAGTAGGAATCGGATTTTGGCCAATTGAGCCAATCCCACTATGGAATTTTCAGGATCTTGGGTGGATTTGGAAATGTCAAGTTCGTGACACCTTCAACTGAGTAACGCAAAACCAGCTAAACCTATCTTTCTCATCCTATTCAGAGGCCCCGGCTTGGTGTACGTGACCCTACTTCTCCCTTTGAGAATATGTCCTTCTGACAAGACCATAGCATGTTCCGGAGCTTGGTCGCAGGAACCTTTACTGCCATGATCTGTGGTCTCTCGACTGCCATGGCCTGCAGCATGATATGGGGCACGGCCACACTGCCCTTCGTCCTCGCCTCCTCGGTGGGCTTTGCTCTCGGCAGCATCCGCTGGTACATCATCTCGACCAAGGAAGCTTTGCTGCAGCTGCATCGGTATCCGGCGCTGCTTAGGATGCACATCATTATGAATTTTCCTTGGTTTCCCGAGTATTCGCGTCACGGCACGGCATGGTTTACGCAGAGAAAATTCAGCAGGGACTGGATTGGTAAGAGCATTCTCATTGCCGCCTGGCTGTCGGCGCAGCCAGCTCTGGAGGATATCCAGACCCAAGCTGAGGCGGCCCTCGTGCAGGAATACACCGACAACGGCGGCAATGAAAAGGATGAAGACGAAGAATAGGCTGTTTCTAGCGATTCAATAGATAGTACAAGATTTCCTCCGGCTGTATAGTTGAATGACGTCCCGATCATCTGTTCTGCCAACCGACCCCACCTAGCGAGGTTTCGCGTGGAGAACAGTTTCTCATGTCCAGCGCTGCACAGCATCTATGCTGTCAGTCAGCCCAGTATTGAAGCAAATCTTTGCCTTTGGGGCCGATCCGTGGACGATGTTGATGAGCCGCTCAAAGACCAGAAAGTTGCTTGGTGGTTTTCGCACGCCTGCCCCAATCAGCACGAAGTCGTAGGCGGTTGCTTTCAACATGCCGGCGGCCTTTCCCGCCAAATCTCCAATAGCGAAGAGGCAGAAGTCTACGACGTATCCCTCCTTCTCCAACGACGCTTTGTCGTGATCGAGGCCAGCTTGAATCTTAGTGGCGGTGAGGCCTGGGAAGGCAGCGTAGTCCGGGTGGGAAAAGTCGATTGTGGTCGGCTCGATGCCTATCAGAAGAACTGTTTTCGACATGCTTTGCTGTATTTTTATTGTTTTTGAATAAAAAAAATCGCCAACGAGATAAACGCTTTGATATCGCAATGTGCGTGATATTGCTAGGAGATGTGCTGGAGTATCAACGCACGTGATGCTACTGAGCTGAATTCTAGGACAAAAACTTTAAAACTCACCATATTATTCATCACAGGCACTTTCCAACGTTTCCTCATCATCAGTTTGGAAGGATTTTGAAGAAGAATTGCCGTTTGACAATGAAAGAAAGGCGCACATGCACAATTTGAACTACTGCAGTGAGGCTGCCAATTGTCAGAATATGACTGGCTGAGCTGCATGCAGGCGCTTTACTTTGTGGAACATGCATGCGCTACGGCAGCTAATTCAGAGTCACAAGCGGGAGCTTGTGTTCCCATAATGACACGATGAAGTTCAAGAGGGTAAGATTCGCTCTGATATGGTAAAATGAGGAAGGAGAAAAAGGTTTAGTATACCTTTTGAATTGGTAAAGACTATGGTGTACAATACCTGACCAGGACGGCAGCAAACCCGAATATTGGATTCAAGTCGTACCGAGAGTGATGGAATTATTTTCTCTTGTCTCAGCCCGCTTCCGAAACGTTCCCACTGACTGGCGAGCCTAGCAGCTTTATACCCCTGCTGCCCAAATTTTCCTCCCAGCCATCTCCATGACCATCTCTCGCTCGAGTGTTAGCACATTCTCAAGGCATCCTAAAGCCGCACAAGTAGACATTTACGATAGGAACGCAACATAATTTTGCCGTGTGATAGAAAGTCAGCATGGCACGCTCGTCACTACCATGGGGTTACCGATGGCGATCGAAACGCATCTTCGTCATAGTCACTGTCGGCATCGGCATGTTCAGCGACCTCTTCCTCTACGGCATCGTCGTGCCCATCATGCCGTTCCTGCTGCGCGACCGCCTGGGCATCCCCGACGCCGACATACAGACGCAGACGTCCCGCCAGCTGGCCGCCTACGCCGGCTCCTCGGTGCTTTTCGCGGTGCCGGTGGGATGGGGTGCCGACAAGATTGGCTCGCGCAAGATGCCGTTTCTCGTCGGCATCGCGACGCTGCTGGCGAGCACCACCATGCTCTGCACCGGCACCACCATAGCCGTGCTGCTCGCGGCCAGGCTGCTGCAGGGTCTTTCGGTGGCCATTGTCTGGGCGGTCGGGCTCGCCACGATTCAGGATCTCGTGGGCTCCAGCGAGCTCGGCAAGATGACGGGCTCGCTGTTTTCGTTTGTCTCTGTTGGCGAGCTGATCGCCCCGACGCTGGGCGGGTTTCTGTACCATCACGGAGGCATGAATGGGGTTCTCGCCGCCTGCGGAGTAGTTCTCCTGGTTGACCTTTGTATGCGGCTTTTGATGCTGGATAAAATGGAAATGGACAAGTACGACGCGGTACGGGATCAGGACGAGGCGGAAACCAATTCGAGCGACAGCACAATCAACCCAGGCCCATCAAGCGACAGCAACAGCGAAACTTCACCACTACTTCCACGAGGTGACGTAGTAAAGGATTTAGAATACCAATTGCCCGAAAACGCTGGCTGGGTGGCGCGACAATTGCCGATATTGTTTTGCATGCGCAACACTCGCCTTGCGTTCTCCATGATCCTGTCACTCGTACAGGGGATTATTCTCGGAGCCATTGATGCCACGGTCCCGATTGAGCTGGCCAACCTCTTCTCCTTCACCCCCAACCAGGTTGGCCTGGTTTTCTTGTGCATTGTGGCGCCGTTTGTCGGATTCGGTCATCCAGCAGGCTGGGCGGCAGACAGATACGGGCCCCGAGCAGTGGCGACGGCGGGATATCTCCTCATGATACCTGCGATTGCGCTGCTGTCGCTTCCGGCTCTTGACATTCTGCCACATGCTGCCAAGCTGCCTGTCTTTTGCATCGTCATGGCGCTGAACGGCACCGCGCTCGCGACTACCTCGCCCATCAGCTTCGTCGAGGCTGGCAGCATCATCGAAGCCTATCAGAGGGCGAATCCGGGGTTCTTTGGCAAGCATGGGCCGTACGCCCAGCTTTATGGTTTCAATTCGCTCTTCTTTTTTGCCGGCTTGGCCATTGGCCCGCTCACGGGCGGCTGGATCAGCGAGGCTTGCGGCTTCCCAGTCATGACCGCTGTATTTGCTGGCCTCGCCGCCATCATGCTCGGCGCGGTGTTGCTGATTATAAAGGAGCCGGTGTCTTAGAGGCCGAGGGCAATGCCGAGTAACATGTAGAGAGAAACATTGCTGAACTGAGACGGATTATAAAAACATGCTGAGGAGTGCGCCTGAACATGTTGCTGACCCGCTCGTACATGATCGCGTCATCAGCAATGCAGTGGTCAAAATGACACTGGCCGTGGTTTATATAATCGTACAAAATAAGTAAATCAGACAAAATCAACAAGACATGAATTGAAAACACTCAGTTGATTCTTACAATTCTAATATGCAATTCGAGCTGTGCCGTCGGGGACGGAGTTTTGAACCACCATTCCGCCGCCATCTTAGGCGCTGCGACCGATGGACCCATAGGTAGCCGAGGCCTACTTTCGCGTCGCATATAACAGCTCCGAATCTCCCAGCTTCTCATCTCATCAGCCGCTCTGCAATCTCCCATCATTGAACGCGACACATTTCAACACATCCGACATGCCTTCTGCTCTCGAAATCACCGCTGCCGCCTTGCTTTTCACATCTCTCGGCCACACCGTAGGTGCCCCTCTCCGAAGACAAGGAGACACCAGCTTCCTGACCTGGCCGGCGCGCCAGCATGCTAACAAGCGCTTGAACAGGTAAACGGCCGAGATTGGCAGTCGCACGCCTCCGTCAAGGCTCTGCCGCAGGAGCAGAGAACCTGCGCGCGCACCGGCTGGTTTCAGGGCAGCGGCTTCATCCTGATTGCCTGTAAGAAGACATGCTCCGTGGCGTGCCGACAACCCTATGATTAACATTGCGCAGCTCTCCTGAACTACTACTGGTCCAAGAACCCCCAGGTGCTCCAGGACCCCATCCAGAAGACCGTGGCTGGCCTCTTCAGCGCCATCCTCGGTGTCAGCTCCGTCTACTACGCTGCCAACGGCGTCACTGCCAACTCGGTGGTGACCGCCCTCACCTCGGCTCTCCAGGCTTACTCTGCTTTCAAGGCCAACTAGATATTCGAATACCCTTTAATAATTGACTATTTCTCAAGTTTACGGCTGGACCTCAACTGCAGGGATGTGTGACGTGTACGCGGGTGAAGAGGGGACCATCAGCCATCAGAGTCGCCACAAGCTTCAAAGACTATGCGCTAGAGCCGATTCCTTTTAGATTTCTCAGCATCGAGAATGTTTAGTTCTCAAACAACAGTCATTCGACAGGCAGCGTTGAGTCTTGTCTCCCCACAGCGGCTTGAATCTCCCTGCAAGTCCCAGATTTAGCGCTATTCGCCCCTGTAAGCCCTCTGAGTCACCCGTTGCGGCCCACTGTATCGCCTTCTTTGCGCGGGCTGTGCGTCGTTGATCCATGACAACATTGAGCATCAGGAAGCGAAAAAACTTTGCAGCAGTTGTCTCTTAAAATGGCCTCGGTTCCATCTTCCAGCATATCATAGAATTATGATCATTTAAACAAAAACAATCACTTCACCATGGACGCCTTACCAGATATGGCGTCATTGCGCCTCGACAGTCCGGCAACGCTGGACAGTCTGCCCATCAGCGTCTTGCGCAGCGTCTTCCAGCATCTCAACACGGCGCAAAGCCTGGGACGGCTGGCCAGGACATCCAAAGCCCTCAAGGAAATTGTCGAGCACCACGGATGGAACGTCTTTGTGCGGAACCATTTCGGGTACCTCGATTTGCCACCCGGTAACTGGAAGACGCTGGCCAAGCGCCTGACCTGGCAGACTCGGGCCTGGGAGCGGAGGGCTTTGTTGCTTTCTTCGCTGGTGTCGCCGCGCAAGCTGGCGCCCCAGAGCGGTCGAGGCGGAAGGGGGCGTAGAGGGCGTGGAGGTCGCAGCGCTCGCCCGGCGCAGACATTCCCACCTAGCGTGTTTGTCGATGCGGCTTCGCACATGACGGGGAAGAGCGAAGAGGAGCTCGTTGCGTGGGGTATCGGGGAGGATGTAGTGGTGCGATGGCGAGAGCTTCGATTTTCAGCACCGAAGAAGGAGAAGTGGACCAAGGTCGCGGGTGAAATGTCTGGCTTCAAAGCCGGCCAGGATGATGTCTCTGCCCTGGCCCTCATTCCCGACACCGAGATCGACAAGACTCTGATGATGCTTGTGGGCAGAGCTAGCGGGTATCTGCAGCTGGTCTCTACTCATCAAACAGATATGGGACGGACCATTGCCTGGCTCCAACCAGAGTCTACCGAGGAAGAAGCTTCCGGCGGCCAGAATGACATTCAGCACATCGACATCAACCAATTCTCCGCCACGGTTGCTACGAAGGACAGCGTGCTCTTCTATGCGCTGCCAGAGCAGTGGCCAGACCCAGAAGACATGGACTTGGACGAGAATGGAAATGCGGCGGAATTTGTCATTCGTCCCACGGAAAAGCTCGACATAAAGCACATGGAGGGCTCGTTGGACTTCCAACAAATCCGCCAAGCTAGACACATGCCGAATGGCGATGTAGCACTGTCACTGAGCGGTGCTGCGGAGCCGCTGCGATATCTCTCCAGAACGCCTACGGGAACCGTCATCACAAATGCGGCCAAGATGCAGGCCTCTGCACGTTGCACTAGCTCGTACATTTATACAGATCGGCAAACGCAGACATCACGATGCGTATTGCCTCTCGACACGAATTCTCTCCCTGGCGGTTCTCAGCAGACTGTGCTGAGCTCGTACGACGACGGTACCGTCAGGCTTCAAGACTTGCGCACGCCGTCCGCGGTCGACACCATCTACCAGGACCACTTTGAGCTCACCACGCCTACTGGTCCGCTCCTCGCAGATGGCATGCAGCGTTTCCTCGCAGGCAGTGCACGCACTTCTGTAGTCAAGATTTTCGACTATAGATGGACCAAGAGTTACTACTACACTGATGCGATGCCTTGCAGCCAATCGCCACTTGGCCCAGACCCCAAGCCTCTGACCTGGGCAAGCGTGCCGTCGAACAACCAGCGGGAGCGCTGCTGTTATGTGTCTGGCAAAGAGTGCGCCCGGCACATGTTGGCAAAAACTGACTTTTACAGGCCCAACTGTAACATCTATCTGCCAAACATTTACCAGGATGCCTCGCCTGTTTACTCGCTCGCCAGGGCATCGGCGACATCACCTAGCATCTACGCTGGACTCTCTGGCGAGCTGGTGACGATGAGTCTGCGCGATCAGATTGCAGCCGAGAAGGAAAGTGTTTTTATGCAAAAGCGAAATAGAAAGACGCTCGCTGGATACACGTATCATGAATCACTGACCAGTCTCGTGGAGACTGGCGATGGCATTGCTTTGAAGGACATTAGCGAGAGTCAACGAGTGCCAGAAGTCCGCAAGCATGGGCGGGACCCTGCTCTAGTGGCGGCACAAGAATTTAGACGCTTAGATGAGTGGCTCATGTAACGGAATTTTAGGATAAAAGAAATGAATTTTGGAAGGAAAGGCGCTAAGGAGTATCTAAAAAACAGATTTACAAAAGAAATGTTCGTCTAGCTCTCCAGTGGATTTAGTTCACCCACTCATACTCCGGCAGCACATGTTGCTCCGAGTGAGAAAAGGCACCCGCAAACAGCTTCTGCGCAATGTCAATGACTCTCGTCCAGCAGACAAACTGAAAGATTCTGTTGCGCAGGGTGATGCCCCACGAAGACTGCGGCGCCATGACGGTCCAGAACATGGGCGACACCTTTTGCATCTCGTCAATCAGCGGGCGCATCTTGCCCTCGTACGCCGCCAGCGCGGCCTTGAGGTCGCCCGGGTGCGCCACGACCTCGCCGGCCAGGACGTACGCGCCCGACATGGCGAGCGTGGTGCCGGCGCCGCTCGTGGCCGCGTAGCCCGCGTCGCCGACGAGCGCAAAGTAGCTGCCGCGCGACAGCGTGTCGGTCTTGACCTTGACCATCTCGCTGGCGTAAAAGGCCTTGGAGGTCATCATGTGGTCCATGATCTCGTCGGTGCGCCAGCCGGCGCCGCGGTAGCGCTCGGCGACGAAATTGCGGAGCGAGTCGTCCGTCTCGCCGGCCTTTTGCGCGGCGCGAAACGGCCCGCTGCGGTCCTGCGTGCTGTCGGCGGCGATGCTCATGAGGACGCCCTTGCAGCCGCCGTCGGGGTCCGGGCCGAGGCACACCATGCGGCCGCCGGGCGCGCTGTAGGAGAGGCCGACCTTGCTGCCGTCGAGGAGGTCCTTTTCAATGTCAAAGTAGGCCGCCCAGTGGTTGGTGGTGATGATGTGGTCGCGGACGCCGCAGTTGAGGCCGAGAGCGCGCGTGCGGGAGGTGGCGCCGTCGCAGGCGACTACGAGATCGAATTCCTCGGACGGATGGCCGTTGGCGAACTCGACGACAACGGGGCCGTTCTCGCCGTCGCCCTGGGGGGTCATGGCGGAGAGCTGCTCGCCAAAGATGTAGCGGACGTTTTCGTCGTCCTTGGTGTAGCTGTAGAGGATCTCGGCGAGCTTGCCGCGGAAGATTTCGTACTCGGAGACGAGCGACTGCTGGTCCGGGTCGCCGGTGGCGCCAATGGCGCCGTAGGAGCGGCCGTTGGTGTCGACGAAGCTGATGCTGTCCATGGTCGTGGTGGCCTTGAGGACGGCGGCCTCCATGCCGGGAATCTTGCGCATCACCTCGACGCCAACGGTGCGGATGTCGACGTTCTGGCCGGTGAGGCGGAACTCGGGGAAGCGCTCAATGACGGTGACTTTGGCGCCGGCCTTGTTGAACCAGTAGGCGGCAGAAGTTCCGGCAATGGAGGCGCCGACAATGAGAACTCGTAATTGAGACATGTTTGGTGTGTGTGTAGTGGTGGTAGTATGTGAAAGGTGGGTGAAAAAGGTGTAAATGGTGCGTGAGAGTGCAAAGTGATGCAGAGTGGTAAGAGGGCAGTTGTTGCTTTGAGTGTGTAGATCTTGTTGTTGATGATGATACTGGAGTTGGATACAGCGGTACTCGAGTCAGTTATTTATATCAAGCTTCGGGTGTAACATTTTTCTTTAAGCCGGCCGAATATGCACAGAATCTCGGGCGATGAACCGGGCGGCTTGTCCGGGCGGATCCCCAAGTTCGGCCGGAGGCCACCCGAGGCGTGAGCCAATCAGAGGTCGCCATTTGCCATCAGCTTACGCTGGTACACAGGTATGACGACGAATTGCTCGTGAGAGCCGTTATTTATGCGAGTTAGCTTGAGGGACAAGGTTTAACGCGGAAAAAAATATATTATACAGTATTTTTACTGGGCACCACCGCGAAGCAGTCCATCCCAAAACGTCCAGTCCGCATCATCTACATTAAAATCGAATGGCGACGCTGACGACGATGCGTCGCTTGGCCAGCTCAACATGTCTGTATCCAAAGTGCCACCAGGAGTTGCAGCCGCTGCCGCCAGTGCTGCACGTCGTTGTCTTCGTCTCTCTTGTTGCTCTCGCAGCGTTGCGATAAAGGCTGGCTCCGGGCCTTGCTTTGAAGCACGCTGTCGGTGTGCATCCCAAGCGACAAGCGTGAGCTTGCGAAACGCGACATTAATCGTTTGCTTCGAATCAAACATTTCTCCATGGTTTTGATACACTTGTGCCATGCGCGACCACGCAGCTTCGACATCGGTGATTGAGAAAACAGCCGAGTCTTTCCACAAGCTGTTGAGAACAAATGTGAGCGAATCCCACATTCCCCATAAGAAGAAAGATTGCGTGTGCCACCGAAATTTGGAAGTGGCTGCCTGCGTACATACTGCGTTATCGGTGTCCAGAATTCGTAGCGCGAGCTGAAGCGTCTCGCGCTTGTCGGCATCAGTGGCAGTCTTGTTGCGCATCTTGGAATGATAGACACGTTGTCTCATAGCCAGGATTCCTGATCTGGCCAGCGCCATGGACAGAAAATGTAGCGGGTTGATAACATCGCAATAGCGCAGATAATTTTCTTCAACCTCGCGTTCCGCCTCTTGGATGGCCTTTTCGGCCTCGGCGGCCTCGTCAAAGTAACCACCCAACCCATCGCCTCGGATTTTGCCCGTCTTCACGAATGCCCTGCCGATACACGTGCGCGACAGCCGAAACATCATGTCTGTGGCGCCTTTTTGCTCTGCTGGCGCCTCCGTCATCCCAGGCCAGATCTGATCGTCGTTGATATTCAGCGGCTGCTGAACGTCCCAGGTGTTTGGCAACTGTGGAACTGCTATTCCCGCCAGCTGACTGGCGATGCCATCGAGAGAAAGAAGTGGGTAAAAGAGACGGCGCCTGATTTCGGTATCAAACGGGGCCAGCCCAAGTTTCGTCCCATCGCGATGCAAGCCTATGCGCTGACCAATGCGAACGGCGGTGCCAGTAAGAATCCAGTGCGTATGAGCATCATATGTGTAGCGACTCGGTAAAAGAAACAGGACAAATGCTTGCAGGACTGCCAAGTCGGTGGTTTTGAGAAATGAGGCATTGACCAGCGCCTGCCGGGTAGCGAAGTGAAGCGACGACATCAACTCGGCGCGTGGCTGACCCAACTTTTGCAAACATTCTTCCTCCGCCAGGGAAAATACAGAGAAGTGATATACAGAAAATGCAAGACATTCATCTCGAGGCTTTGCGCGCTCAGGATCGCTTGCGACTTGCTCTATGACCGCTCGCGTGGAAGGCACATGGAGGATCTTCGTAATGGGCTCAATGTTTTCCGCATATATTTGCCACAAAATCATCGCCGCCTCTGCAGTCGGATGATAGTGACCAAGCGTTTGACGAGTACCAAGAAGCGCGTCGGATAATGGATCGGATACTGCGAGGGCACGCATTTGCATTGCGATTTGGCCATCGCCAACGTGCTCATCCTCATCATCGGATGCCAACTGGTCATCGCCCACACCAATGTTACGCCAGAAACTGCCATCTACGTATCTTGACTTTCCTTCATCCGCAATCACGGCCCCCTCGTCTCGTCCAACGCTGGCGTTCCAGTGAAGCGATATCGGCTCCTTAGGTGTCCCGGAAGTCGCATCGCTGGGCGTCTCCGCCGTCGGAGTTGCGCTGTCCAGCAAACCATGCTCCTTCAAGAGTTTCTCGTATCGCGCAAGCTTATCCAGGATGTCTCTCGTCACCAGACGCTTGCCTCCTCGTGGCGGTGGTGCCTCATAGATACACTCAGCGCTGCTTTTGCGACATGAGCCACATTCTGGTATAACCTTGTCGCACTTAACCTTGCGTCGAGAGCAGGCTTGGCACGAATAGCCCATCATTCGCTGCGGCAGCAGCGGCCCAGACCTGCGCTCCGCTCCCGCGGGAGCGAGGGTAGGATAATTCATGACGATTCGCTTTTTTCCCGCCTCCCTCTCTCACAGAGCCCACCCCGTTCCCGTTTGCTGCAGGGGGATAGCGAAACGTTTTTTTTTTCGCCCGTTGTCGCCCTTTGTCACCAGCTCACTCGCGGACTTTGTTTCTCCGGTGAAACCACGTTCGAGAATAGCAACATAGATTAAAGGTGGGTGAGTCGACAGGGCAGAGATGTCTGTTCGCGCAGGTTCTCCACTTGAAGAAAAAGGGGCGTCCTTCACCTGCACACTGCGGCAAACCATTGACAAGCCACACGCTACTAAGCTTATTCAAATAGATAAGAATGGAGACAGTCGAACCCGCTGATGTGCTGCCGCCAAGAAGGCACAACCCCATTGTGGGCGGCATGTGGGGGATTCCCGTAGACTGCCACATTTGTTGATCGCACAGTACTGGTCACCCCGCGAGTCAAGCGAGTTTGCATCTGAATCTGGCTCACTCAGATTTCGCTGAGGTGACAACAGCCTGATCTTCTATTCTTTATTTCATAGGCATCCAACTCAACTGATGTGACGTGGGTGCCAGTGAATAGCAGGTGCGGACCGTTCAACGACTGGAGGCGATTTGAGCGCTTTGGAAACAACATGAGTAGAGAGGATGCATTGTTATTCATGCTATCGGCAAATTCAAAATCGCTAAAAACATATCCAAAAACGCCCTTAGGGTATATACCATGACGCTGTTTAGTCCTAAACTCCCATCCTATAAAAATCACATAAAAATTACTTGTCTCGTATCTTCCGTTCTTATCGCTTGCTCGACTCGCCATCTTCGTAGCAAACCACGACTTCCGTCGTCTTCTGAATGATCATGCGATCTGATGCGTCTGTCTGCGCAGAGGCGGCGTCGTCTGCGCTGCTCAGCGCCGCGCGCGGTGGGCGGTTCGCCAATCCGGTGTACGGGCGGCTCCTGTCGACTGACGCCTCGTTTCGCTTCTGCCGCGTGAAGACCTTGCCGGGCTCTGCCGTGATGGACCGTTGCGCTGAGCCTTGGTCCGGTCGCCAGTTGGCCGAGTCGTCTGAGATTTCCACCTTTCGATCGACGCGACGGAACATTTCGAGCTTGTAGTACGGGTCGCCGGAGTCGGCGCTGCGACCGACGATGGCGCCGCTGCCGACGGCATACATGGGCTGATTGAATACTGTCAGAAACGGCTTTAGTGCCGTCACAGACGTCGCCAAGATGGAGAACTGAAGAGCGGCGGAGGTGAAGATGGCGGCTATTATGCTCGATTGGTTGACGTCGTCGTTTCTGCTTGGGTCGAGGTAATAAAGGCGCCCCGTAACAATGGCGATGAGCCTGCAGATGTGTAAGTGACTGCATGCATCAAGAGATACGGGAAAACTGACAGGAGGCGGAAGCCGAATGCTCCCACGATAAACACGCGTCTATTGCGCTGCATCTGCAGCGACCAGACGAGATGAATTGCGAGCGCCCAAAGTGCAACCTCAACAGCCAGCCCGCTCGCTTCTACACCGATCCAGCGCGAAAACATGCTCGCTTCGCCATCCATAGCCAGCCACGGGCTAAGATACGGTGGCCGAATAGCGACGACTAGCAGCGAGGCAAACGTCCAGGCCGCAGAGGCCCAAGCCAATACCCGTGCTGGTCGGGTATGGGGTCCATGATGGGCGACTTGCTCAATAAAAAATGCCGATGCTACTTTTGAGACCCCGACGGGTATGATATAGAAAAAATGGCCAGCGTAGATGTACTATTAACTGTTAGCCTCTGGATTGCGTGTATTTCCTTGCCAAGCCTACCTTGCCAATCGTATCCAAGGCAGCCGCTGATAGAAGTTCGCTCTTCTTGCCATAGCCCTTGTTGATAGCAGTGTACATAATACCCTGGTGGATGATCGATATGGCCTATGTGACTGTCAGAATAATAGGATACTTCCATGTGCTACGTTGCTCGCCTACCAGAGCGCAGCTAACCGCCCAGTCATCTGCTCCCGCCGTCTTGACACGGAGCTTAGCCCACAAGCGCACCCAGTAGAAAAGGACCGACCAAGTCAAAAACATGATCATGGCCAAAGTGAGCCATGGCCCGTGGTCGTCCCCAGCCATAGCTGGCTAGCACGACGCGGTAAGCTGCATTCGCTGCAAAACCGTCGCAGTCAGAGTTGAACTAGCGGGCACGTTGCCCTGTAAGTCGCAAAAAAAGAAGCAAATGCGGTCGCTGCGCGAGCAAATGCAGGTGAGATATTCGACGATGACGGGTTAGATCTGACAAAGTTCAGACGAGAGGTAAAAAAGGTCGCGGGCAGCGAGGCACACTGGTTTTAACCGATTTAGCCCCCAAAGCCCCCAGAGCCCCCAAGAGACGTGCATCCGACAGTACCGCCACCATTACAGATTCCAAGCCTTTGACGCCACTCAGACCAGAGCCCTGGGACTCTGGGGACCAGCTGAACGGCTCTCTCCAAGGCCTCCTGTCCAGTGCGCTCGCTTGCACGTGCGCCTTGTCTGTTGCTGCACTAGTCGGGCTGGAAGCCTGACTAGTGGGAGACTGGCGCGGAAAAAGGCTTTCCTAGACCAGCGCGATGCTGCGTCCACCAGTACCGGCGCCGACTAGTTGAGGCAAACCCCATGGACTATCACTGGCTCGGAACCGCACTTTACCGGTACCATGCTAGCGTGCTCAAGAGAATGTATTCTGCGCATTCTCAGGGATTCTCACGCCTTGAACAGTTTGTTCAAAAACAAGCGGGGAGTGTGGTCCGTGGATAGGACAAGAGCCACCGCGAGGCTACGAAATGAATCATCGCCAGTTCCAGAATTCTAGCCTGTTTTGCTAGCCTGTTTTGCTAGCCTGCTACTTATACCGTCAACGGCATTCTCCAGGGGCCAAAGTTGGGTTGAGGTATTAATTCGCAGACTGCCTTGTTGCGGCCGTCATGCCACTTGGGAAATGGTTGTCTATTTTCCGAAGGTGACTCTCCGCACCTTCGATTGACGAGCCAGGCCTGGTTGACGTAGAGGCTGGAGCAGCCCCTGGCAACGTTGTCAGCGTTTAATTCAACACTGTCCACATCTGGCGTTGAACCCGGCAGACACCAGATGAAGGTACAGTCCACACCAGGTGCATGATGGCAACGCGAATCCGCTGGTTGCCTTGGTTCGCCTGCCCGCCTTTGCTTCTCCAGAACCTCACTAGCAATGATACAGAAGAGCGGTGATGCAGGTTGCTTCTTTATTAATTAAGATTGCAGGTTCATCCGGCCACGCAGGCCAGCGCAGCGTTCTCAAGCTGTAGAATTTTGCCCATCCTTGTCTTTGCCTCCCCCCGCTCCACGATGTAACGCTGCGCTATCGACCTCGAGAGACCCTCCACGACGCTCCGGATTGGGGGGCATGGGGGGCGATTTCATAACTAATAATAAGACGAACAAGAAAATTCGCGGTGGCCCGCTCCGTCCGCTAGTGCCATACTGGTAGGGGACTGGGCGATCCCCTGGCCGAAGCAGCGAAAAGGCAGAAGAAGGACCGGCCGCCCACTTACTTCTCTGGGCGACGGGCTATTTGTTCGAGCTAACGGGCGTGGCCGATTCTGGTTCGGTGCGCGGTCGCCGAAAGGTCGACTAGCTGCAGGTTCAGTGTCGTGGCAAGGGCTGGAGATGCAGTCGAATCCGGAAAAAAAGGGCCTCGAAGGTATTTCGCGTATCCTGACTGGGCAATTCCATGGGAATGATGGATACTCTGGTAGACTAGCTGGTAGGGAATATTGATTGCCATGCAAGTTGTAGGATCAGTGTTGTGGAACAGTGTGTGTAGACTAAGACGAGTACTAAATATTGACTACTCTTACATTGCATCCTTGTCACAACTTTTCCTTCTTCTTTTTTCGTCTTTCTTCAGTTTCCTTGTATTGTAGTTTGAGCTTGCCTTGGCTCACCCGGTCTACAATGACCAACGCAGGATCCGACACGGTAGAGACGCCGTCCGTCTTCAAGGATGGCCCCGTCGAGGTCACCACGGCTGCCGACGGCGGCCAAAACTACGTCGACGAGACCGGCGGCGATCCCATTCACAAGTCGACCAAAGGCGACGTCGCCGCCATGCAGCGCATGGGACGCACCCAGGAGCTCGTCCGCCACTTCCGCACGCTGTCCATGATTTCCTTTGTCGCGCTGGCGACGTCGGCGTGGGAGACAAACATTTTCGTCTTCACCCAGGGTCTCAAGGACGGCGGTCGCCCAGCCGTCATGTGGTCCCTGATCTGGTGCTTCGTCGGCTACATCCCCATGTACCTGAGCATGGCCGAAATGGCCAGCATGGCGCCCATTGCCGGCGCGCAGTACCACTGGGTCGCCGAGTTTGCGCCGGAGAGCTGCCAGAAGATTCTCAGCTACCTCACTGGGTAAGTGATATGGTCGTCGTCGTCATCGCGTGCCCTTGGCCGTGGCGGGTCAATTGATAACTTCAAGTTGTTCTTGTGTCTTTTGCTAACGATGCATGGATAGTTGGACTTCGACTCTAGCTTGGCAGGCCGGTAATGCCAGCGGCATGTTCGAGGTTGGCATTGTAATTCAGGCCATGATCACCGCCAACATGGACTACGATGCGCCGAGATGGCACGCCACCGTTATCAATATTGGTTTTACGCTCTTCGCGCTGGGTTGCAATGTCCTGGGCTCTCGCGCTTTGCCTTACTGGCAAAATGCCGTATTTGCACTGCATATTCTTGCCTTTGTCGCTTTTCTGGCACCCATCTGGGTCAACGTGCCCAAAGTTGACCACTACGAGGTCTGGGGTCACTGGGAGAACCGTGGCGGCTGGCCGACCATCGGTCTGGCTATCCTCGTTGGCCAGATGCCCGCCATCTCTGCGCATGTTGGTATTGATACCGTACGTCGCCAACATCCACCCGCCTCGTTTACTTGGAACGTTTGCGCTAACTCTTGGCAGGCTGCCCACATGGCAGAAGAAGTCCGCGACGCCGCCAAGGCGATCCCCCGCATCATGCTCATCGGATTCCTGATCAACATGGGCCTCATCTTCCTCACTCTCGTTACCTTTTGCTACCACATCATCGACATTCCCACCGCACTCGCCGACCCCACTGGCTACCCCGGCATCTGGGTCATCCGCCAATCGATGGGCCAACCCTGGCTGAACATTCTGCTCGTCGTCATTCTCATCCTCGAGGTGTTTGGCGAGCTCGCCTACTTTGCTGCCGTCAGCCGCGACCTCTTTGCTTTCGCCCGCGACAACGGCCTCCCCTTCTCCAAGTGGCTGGCCAAGGTCGATCCCAAGCGCCAGATCCCCACCAACGCCTACATCTTTTCTGCCGGCTTTAGCATCCTCCTCAGTCTCATCTATCTCGGCAGCGATGTCGCCTACTATGCCGTCATCTCCCTCTGCACCGTTTCGCTGCTCCAGTGCTACCTCTTCAGCATCGGCTGCATCACGTGGCGCCGCATCTTCCACCCGGACACTCTGCCGCCTGCACGCTTCTCTCTCGGCCGCTGGGGTTTGCCCATCAATATTTCCGCTGTTCTCTTTTCGCTCTGGGGATTCTTCTGGACCTTCTGGCCCGAGGAGTACCCGGTTACCGTCGAGGGTTTCAACTGGGCGTCGGTCATCTTTATCGCTGCTATCATGTTGGCTACCGTCAACTACATCTTCGGCGGCCGCAACAAGTACCAGAGTCCTGTTGTTCTGGTCGAGGGTCGTAAGATGCACTCAGATTAAAAAGTTGCGCGGAGAACAAAAACAATTGTGCATTACAAAAGGGTTTCATTAATGTTAAAATAGAACGACATTCGCAGTAGACGGATGCAAGCCATGCTAGTCAATGAAAGCGCAACGACAGGTATCAATCTTCATACAATATCCCTGCCTGATATTTTTATCCAGTAGATTTCGAGTCACGTTTGTGTTTTTAGAATACGGAAAAGGCATTTATGAGAGTCACGGTCGGGCCGCCATTGCCTTTGGTCCTAGCATGCACGCATGGCTAGCGAGTTCACGGTCGACCAATGTTTCACCAGTTGTTCACGCAGCGCGGGCAACCACAGCACCAACACTGCTTTCTATAGATTTGGCCGAATTCTTCTCAAGAAAACACGCTCATGTGGAAGCATTGTGATTTACAGACTCAAGAATCAGGACGCAATGTCGACCCCGCCAACGCTGCCTTCGCTGGGCAACTATCCGACGATCTACTCTTGGACATTGGCGAATTAGTCACAGACTCGGAGCACGCGCTCGCTCTCGTCTTGGTCAATCATCGCTTCTGCACCCTTTTCTTTCGCCAGATCTGCAAGCTCGGCGAGTCTTGGCGTGGTCCAGGCGGGGCTCTAGGCTGGGCCGCTGGCCAGGACAACCTCAGCGCAGCGCAGCGCGCAATTGCAGCTGGAGCAGATCCCGACATCGTTTTTGTGCCACGATACAGGTTTCTACTAAACGTCGATTACGAATTTGTGCACATAATCGAGAGGAAGTACGGCCGGATCAAGATTTGGTTCCCTGGCAGAGAAAACAAACCCATGCCTGATGACAGCCAGGGATACTGGGACGAAGAGATCCAGTGACGGATGACGCCCCTCATCGTGGCAGTTCGTCACGGCAGCAAAGAGATGACGAAGCTATTGGTCGATCGGGGGCTGACGTGACATTCACGCCGTCAGAAAGACATTCGCTGATCGCGGGGGCAGCTAGATCTCGTGCGATTTCTCGTGGAGACGGGGTAGATTGACTTGGATGAAAGATATGGGAGTTGCCATCGCGCTGTGTTGGGTCTAGCCGCACACGCAAACAGACCTGAGATTGTTGAGTTTCTTCTCCCCATGATTGCCGACCAGACCGAGCTGCATCCTACGAGGGAGGCCCCAAGCGCTCTATACATCGCCCATCCAGTACAAATGCTACGAAAGTGCTAAAATTCTCCTCACAGACCCAAGAATCATGCCAGAAAAGGATTATTTGTGGGATAATGTGCTTCTTAAAGTCATCAGTCGTGGAAACTTGGAAATGCTCAAGGTCCTTTGGCCGCACCAAGTGGTCCAGAGCCTTGGCTTGACCGAAGACGACTACAAGCAAGCGATCGAGTACTCCATGAACAACGTTATTGTGGCGTACTTGGAAGAGTGCCAACGAACTCTGTTACCTGTTGGAGATGCCACAAAAGAAGGCACGGGCACGGAAGAAGGAATGACCGCTGAGGCCGAGGCTGATGCTGGCGACGTGATGGCTAGCGGGGCAAAGTTGTTGAATAGCCAAGAACCAGCCAGCCCAAAGGCAGAAACCTACTTTGACCCCCGTTTGAAGCTCAACTAGTTAACTTGTATATTGACTTTTATTTCTACTGCCATCAGTGGCCCGCGCTGTACTCGACTACCTATGATGTACGCTTACCCACGCGTGGCTGTTTGCACGACCAGCCCCCGCTTACCAACATAATTCTGCTTTTGACCTACTGCCGACTCGTCGAAGTTGAAACTCTTACTTTAGATTCCTAAGCCCCAGCATTTTTCCTTGCCAAAACTTCCTTTGCCAAAAGTGTAAACCGTCGCTTCTCCAAGCCCACTATGCGAATGGAGACCTCACCTAGCATGGCATCGTTGGCAAATCTGCCTACGGAAATCCACTTTTCGATTGGTGAGAAGCTGCGAAGAGTAAAGGATGTCGGCTCTCTCTTGTTAGCCAACGACCGTCTCTCTTGTGTCTTTATCAGAAAGCTTCATGAGCTCGACGCTAAGCAAACCATGTCTCATGGAGGCTCCCTCGCTTGGGGGGTCTGCCATGATGAGTTGAGCGTTGTCAAACGGGCGCTTGAAGCTGGGGCGAACATTGACACGATCTTCTTTACGGCCACTCGCGCCTGTGACAATCTCAACGACATTGTTCCTTGTGAAGGCTCCGACGTCTGCATACGCTGGTACGCAACGCAGCATGGCTCAAACATGGCGCTGCATCATTCATGCTACAGGACGCCAAGGACGCCGCTGCTCGACGCGATCATGCACGGCAACGTTGCCATGACAAAGTATCTAGTTGAAGCAGGGGCAGACGTCAATTTAGAGGAGATATTGGGTGTATCCCCAATCACCATGGCAATCCGCAAGACCAACTTGGATATCGTGAGGCTTCTCATGGAAACGGGACGCCTCAATTTAGCTGCAGGTCACAACTCCAAGGACAGCATCGCGGGCCTGACTGCTTCAATTCGCAGCTCTGTTCTTGTTCAGTATATCCTGACAACAGATGCAAACTATGGGCCGCAAGCATCCACAAAGGGTATTGACGCCCTGTTTCAAGCAATCGAAGCAAGGGACCACGAAATGGTAGCCATGCTGCTCGCCTGTCCGCAGGTTGACCCAAGCCGGGATGTGGCGGGCGGCATCGGCCTTTTGGTTGCTTGCCACGGAAGTGATTGGCGCATGGTCAAGGTCCTTTTGCGAGACGGAAAGGTGCGCGCGAAGATGGACATGGAAAAGTATGCGGAATTGATTCGGATGGCCAATTACAAGGGCGTCGTGAAGGTACTCGAAAAGTAGAGACGCAAGAGCTTCACCATACGCGCGTTGCCGTGGCTATTAAAACAGCTATTGGTCGACATAAGGGAAGGACTTCAGGTGCACAGCTGGAGCGCAGTTGGCGAATAGTCGTGACTATGTTACGAACGAGGTCTGTCTGAATGGCTGACCAAGCACGAGACTTTGGCAAGCAGATTTGACTGCATGGAAAAGAGGGCTGTCGAAGCGTGGATTGAAACGTTTGAAAACTAAAATTCGTACTATAAGTGTATGAGTAGTATTTGAAGCATGAAATTGAATTTGGTCTTTGATTAGTTTTCGCCTAGCATCTTCTCCCAGTGAGCGTGCCTTATTGCGTGCTGCGGTTGATGAAGAGCCGACCCGATTTTTACATGCAGCTCTGCGTGTTTGAGGTCAATTTTATTCGACAATAAAAAAACAGTAATGGTTAATTTAATACATTGCTGGTGCAGCTTTTCTGCGCAGCGTTTGCCGCCAGCTGCATCCTCAAGCTGTCAGCTGTTGTGCAAACAGCCACACCTCACTCACACTTGCGTGCAGCATTCTCACCCTTTCTTCTTCAGCTTTTGCTACAAATTCCGATTTTCGAGAACTACTGCAAAGTTATGATCAAGATCGAGCACACCGACACGCGCGGCACGCCGATGAAGAAGCCGTCCAACCCCGCGAGCGGCATGCCGCTGAACACGCTACCCGACTACGCAGCTCGGATGCAGATCAACAAGCTGCCGGACTATCTGCTCGTCCAGATCGGTGGCTGGCTGCGCTGCCGCGGAGACCTCCGCGCGATGGTCATGACCAGCAAACGCTTTCACGCGCTGTTCGAGGAGAAGCTCTACACGCTGGATACGACGACGTTCGTAACATCCAGATCGCTGTGGTGGGCCGCTAGAGAATGCGACTTTGTCGTCGCGGACAAGGTTATCAAGTTTGGCTGCAATATCGACGCATCCTGTGATATCCTGAAGCCATCGTTTCATCGAATAACGGCCGTCGTGGCCGCTTTGCGGAGAAAACATCCCGCCATGGTTGCCTTGCTCGTGACAGCGGGCGCGAATGTGGACACGGCCCCGAACAGGGAACATATTCCCGTCTTCATGGCGCTGGAGAACAAGTGGTTGGACACTCTGAAGCTGCTCTGCTCCGTCGGAAACGCCAACCTGGACGTCATGGACAATTACGGCCACGGCATACTGACCGCGGCGGCGCGTCAAAACGACCTCAAGGCTGTTCGCTACTTGCTGTCCATCTCCTCGCGTTTGGGCGCAAAGGATGCTGAAACGTCGACACCGTTTCACCAAGCCATACACCATCACAATGTGGAAATGATTGCTTTGCTGCTGAAGAGCCAGAGCATCTCCCCGGAAACTCCCGACGCGGCGGGCATGACGCCGCTCCAGCTCGCCTGCGAGCACAATAGAGTGCTGATTGCTCGTCTCCTCCTCGATGACGGCAGAGCGGTCGCCATCCCGACCGAGACAAACGGCCGCTCCTTGCTCGTGCAAGCGTTGCAAAAGTGCAAGTTCAACTTGGCGATGCTGCTGCTGACGCACAAGAATCCCTACCCATCCTCTGCGATGGCCTTTACGGAAGCATGCAAAGCGCAGAAGGAGCTCATTGCGTGGAAGGCACTTGAGATGCTCGACCCGACCGAGCAGCAGGCAGTGGAATGGAGAAACTGTGCGCACAGACATGGGCTGTCTAATCTGGTTAGCATGATGACGTTCAAATTTGGGATGAAGATGAAGTATTAGGCACACGACCTGCAAGCTTGTATAATTCTGTACAAAGGGGGTCTTTTATTAAATCGCTGTCTTTGATTTGATAGCCTACCAGGTAGTCGACACGCACCTCTTTTTTCTTTCACCAAATCCTCTTGAAAGCTACCTATGGACTGTCCTTGTGTGGCTGTTGGGAACTTCCAAGGCTGAGTATGCCCCCTCATCTTCGCCTTCAGCCGCCACAAGTTCACCACCGACATGCGCCAAATTCACCATCCAACGGACGCAATGAGCTTGCCATGTCTACCGACCGAGATTCTAATAGCCATAGCTGTGTTTCTAGACGAATCCAGCGATGGCAGCTGATTTTGCCAGGCCCATCCTCGCCTGAACTCCGACTTGATTGGCTTTCTTTACGAATATGATGCCAGGCTCCGACACCGAGGCAAAACGGGCGAGTCTCGCGCTCTCCGCCAGGCAATCATCGCGAATGACCTGAAAACAGCCCGCAAAGGCCATACGGGCCGGGGCAGACCCGAATGCCATGCTCGACCACATACTGCTCAACATCCAGCTCCCGCGTCGCCTGATTAGTCTGAGTGTAATGGGCCTTGCCGTTTGCACAAAGAACGTTGCCATGGTCAGATACTTGATCGAGCATGGTGCAGACGTCAGAAAAGCCGGCAACGGCACGACAAGTCCTATTCTTCTTGCCCTCTTCACTAGATCGACTGAGATGGTTCGGCTTCTCGTCGAGGCGGGAGGTGTGGAGAGAGACAGCTACGGGCTGATGGGCGAGTCGATACTCGCAGCAGTAGCCCGGCACAACGATCTTGGTACGGTGCAGTATCTCCTTTCTGTCTTCGACATCGACCCTTGCAGATTCTCGACACACGGCTGCCTGCATTACGCTATAGACTTCGCTGAAGCGGAAATTGCAAAATGCCTCCTGGCCAGTCGGCACGTTGACCCAAACGAGCTCGCAGCTGGACCGCACACTGAGGGCGCGGAGGCGACGGCCTTTCTGGTCGCGCTCTGCAACACCGCTCTCACGGGAAACGCGCCCTCGCCACGATGCTGCTCGCAGCGGGCGCGGATGTCAATAAGAAGTTCTCGCTGGACACGCCGCCAATCCGATATGCGATTGCGTTGAGGGATTTTCAGTTTGTGAAGCTGCTTTTGGCACAGCCGGGCATTGAACTGGGAGATTCCATGCTGAGAAATGACCCTTTTTGCTGAGCGTCCAGGGAGGAGGACCAGTCGGTGGCGGAACAAGTGTTTGGCTTCACGCAGGAAAAGGATCAGAGGTTTGCCCACAGCTGGGCGCAGGCAGCTGACACTGCAGGAATGCAAGAATTAGCAGCTTAAATCCGTGCGAAATGGGACAGTTAAGAAATTTGGGAGACCTTACACTGTAGTAGGCTTTGCAGATGTTGAAAACTACATGATGAATGGCCGTAGCTGCTGGATTTGAGCTTCTGGAATGCGCCAAACTTGACCTCAATTTAAAGAGAATCTCTCCATGGTCCATAGCCGACGAGAGTCATCTACCAGATTAGTATTACATTTTTAAACAAGTTTACGCTCACAGAGAAAAAAAAAGAAAAGTGGCGAAATTAGGCAAACACCCGGCGCTGCCAAATCTCCTGCCAGCTGCGTGCCGTGCAAACGGAGCAAATGGCGAACCCGCACTATCCTTGACGAGTCTTCTGCACTTCCATCTTGCACTTCAAATTCTCTCTTAAATACACAAACTCACGTTGACGAAAGTGAGATGAATCTATTCGAGCTGCCAAACGAGATTCTACTCGAAGTCGCGAGTTCCGTGCGCAACGTCAGCGACATCAGCAACCTATCACGCGCTAACCGACGCCTCCACGAGGTTCTTGACGACTTCCTGTACAAGTACGATGCAATACTCCGACATAGGCTGTCATACCACGATGATGAAGAGGAATGCTGTTGGGAAGAGTGTTTAGAAGGGCGATCGGAAGCGCTGGCCTGGGCTGCGTGGAACGTCAACTTTGAGGTTGCTGCCAAGGCGATTCGCGCTGGCGCAGACTGCAATATTGAAGTGGACAGATATAATGATACGATGGAAGAGTTCGACCTCGAATGGAATCCGACGCCGATGGCGCTTGCTGTCGCGTCCCGCAGCGTTGAAATGGCGCGGTACATCTTTCAGAGCGGCGGGCGCATCAACCCAGAAGGTGAGGGCAGCGGAGATGCTCCGATTTTTGTCGCACTGGGCACACGATCACTCGGCATGGTGAAGTTTCTCTGTGGCTTGGATGAATTTGATGGTAATGTTAAAGACTGCCATGAGCGTGGGATTCTGGCTGCCGCCGCGCATCATCATAGCTCTGATGCTGTGCACTACCTGTTGTCTCTTCTCGACCTACAAGCTGACAAGTTCTCATTCAAAACCGAAGGAGCTCTACATATTGCTTGCTATTGGGGCAATGAAGAAATCGTCCGTCACTTGCTCAACAGCAAGCATCTTGACATATATTGGGAACGCGACACGCCGTACGAATCGATTGACCCGGAGCAAACACCATTCTCTGTGGCCTGCCAAGGTGGCCATCTCAAGATTGCAGAGCTGCTCCTCCATTACGACAAGGAGATTGGTGATATACCATCTTGGTGCGACATGTTTCCAATTAACTACGCCATGGTAGAGCGTCGCGTCGAGATCGTTGAGTTTCTGATGAAGAAAGCCCCTGGTCTGGTGGAAGCCGTTGTCCATGATGTATTCG
Source organism: Aphanocladium album (assembly GCA_029218145.1). Taxonomy (NCBI): domain Eukaryota; kingdom Fungi; phylum Ascomycota; class Sordariomycetes; order Hypocreales; genus Aphanocladium; species Aphanocladium album. Next base: position 61,324 of record JARDXD010001325.1, read on the forward strand.
ATTTCGCGGTGCAGGAGAAGAACCATACAATTGCAAAACTATGCATTGAACTTGTTGAAGAATTAGACGAGGACCTGGAAGAGATCTGGAGCAAAGGCGCAAGGTCGTGTCGGTGGCGAGACCTGCAGAAACTCATTGATGAGAGATACAAGGAGTACGTAAAGACCCCTTCGAGCTGAGTCTGGTTGGTCATTGAGTAAAGTAGCTGCGCCTACCGATTTGTGGGCTCGTTTGTCGAACAGTTTCGGAGAAGAAGGTTGTTTGCTTACTAGAATTTTGCCTCTCAATCTAGCTTTCTTCTTTCAGTCTATTCAATCATGCACTTGCGATCCGCTGGTGAACTAGGAATCGTACCACATCATGGTTGACCCCCTCCGCAGGCGAATGGCTCGACCAATGCATATTCGCTAAAGGAAACTGCATTTCATCCAAATTTGACGCATGTGCCATTTTGTGAGACTCTGCTCACGTCACTGTCGAGTGCTGCCTGGATGACAAGCTGCGTCAACTTTGGCTGCGCCCGCATCTCCAGACATGAAAGAAAGAAAGTAATGGAAAGCAAACAACTGAGTACCACAGCTATAAATACCCATCAACTTGCTACCGAACCCAACCATCTCCAGGTACAGAAAACATTATAAAACCACGCAGAATACTCATTCAAGATCTTGAACCCCCCAAAAATGCCCTCAAAAATCACCACTTCCTGCCTGGAGGCTCTCCCAGGCGACCTGCTGATCCACATCGCCAACTTCCTACCAGACATTTCGGATCTCAGCAAGTTTGTTTGTACCAACAAACGAAATCATTCCATTCTGGGACATAATCTGTTCAGACGCGATGTTTTGGAATCCGGGCCCCGGTGCTCTGCCGCTCTCTGCTGGGCTTTGAACAGCAAATCTGGCAAAGAGGAGACGAGGCTCCTCGTCGCCAAGAAAAGCATCAAGGCTGGCGTTGATGTCAACGCCCCCTTGGACCTCAAAGAGTTCGCCACGGGCCCATCGGGCAACTGCAAGCTTACGCCACTCGCCATGACCACCACCGACGACAGCCTGGCGCTGGCCCAGCTCTTGATCGACGCTGGAGATGCATCCTGGAACATCGCCTCTCTGTATGGCAGCTCTCCTTGGTAATACCCAAAGAATTGAGTTTTTCCTCAACCAGCCTGGGATTGCGCTGAATTGCCGTGGCACCAACGGCTACTCTCTGCTCGGGGCGACTGTGAACTATTCGACGCTGGAGGCCGTCAGGTGCCTGCTTCCGCACGTTGACCCAAACGAGCACGATGCGTCTGGGCTCACTGCTCTCTTTCTCGCAGTCAAAGGTCAGAACGCGGAAATGGTAGCGCTGCTGCTCGCGCAGGACAACTTGGACCCCAATGTGGTCATGTCGCGAGCTGACACGGACGCAGGGCTCAACGCGACGATGGGAATGATCGTGCCAGGGTTCGGAACGCCGCCGACAGCTTTCGTCTTGGCTTGCAGAATGGCCAGCTTGGAGATTATCAAGCTGCTGCACGATGACGACCGTGTCAACGTCGACTTTGCGCGAGGCGGCCACAACCAAGCCGTCAAGACGGCGTTCATGAGCTCCAGAGCCGCAAATGTCGACTTTTTGCTTCGGTCGCGCAAGTCTCAGACGGCGAGGCTGCAACTGTTCTGCTGGGCATGCGACAGCGGCGACATTAGGATGGCCAGGAGGGCGTTGCGCTGGGCAAATCACCATGACAAGGAGCGCATCGAGCAGTATACTGATGCGGCCGACATGGTCTGCACCGAAGCAGGCGAAGCTATCCGCGAGCTTGTGTCTGATGTGCTGGAGTGAGGCCGATGGTGGAGCGACAGGTTGTAGAATTTGGTGTTAGTTATCAGTGTCTCTGAGGAGTGGGCAGAGTACATATGTCCAAGGTAAAAAAAGGACCCGAGTACGGTCTGGCTATAGTAGTACTTGGATTCTATCAATAACGGTGTTTGTAATATAGCCTCCCGCAAACTGACCATTGTGTTGTTGCATTTTTCTGCATGCTGTGCAGTGAGCCCGCGTGTGGAACCACATCCTGTTGGTGGCTGGCTGATGCTAGACGCGACTATACACGGCAATACTGCTATAATAACGTATCTAATCAAAGTAAAGGTAGATATTAATTTAGAAGAGGTATCAAATATATTACTAATTATTATAATTGTTACATGTGCGCTGTCAACCATGACAGCAGGCACGTGATTACCAGCAGCTATATAG